>JABUQX010072051.1:0-7500 GCA_015478945.1 Trachelipus rathkii
ATAACTAAAGTTATTATTATTTACCCAATTTGGTCTCCGAGTTTGTGTCTCCCGTATTGTAAAATAAAAAAGTATTTACTTATTAGTGTCGTGAAAATTAACAGTCTAAGTGTTCCAAATTAATGTTTTCTTATTCTTTTACCGAACTATTTATCCTCTAAAGGTCCTAGAAACATTTACCAGTGATACTCCTTGGAACTAGAATGACCACGTGAGGAGGATCGTGTAATTGATGAAGGAATACAGAAATTGTGACTCATTTTAATAATATGTTGTATATTAATAATTATTAGGTTAGCTAGGGCATTATTTAATCAATAGTCGTTAGGATTTATAAAAAGATGAATTTATGTTTAGGATTTATTTACAATATAATTAGTAATGAGAATAATTAATTTAATATATAAAATCAATCAAAACCACTTTATATGTATTATAAAAATAAATGAAAATTTAGGAATTTTTCGGTGACATTTTTCCACATGTGTTAGAATACTTATAAAATAAACTCAATTAAATTTGGATTACCGCTGTAATGTTACTAATAAAATGTATTAAATAAAACATCAATTTACCTTCACTATTCTTCAAATAAAATCTTATGAAGCCATGGAAATGATTGATACACTTGTTAGTAAATATAATACTGTATTTGATTTTTAGACGGGACATATTACATTATATAAAATACGTAAATTGTAAAAGAGTGTTATAACCGATACATTATATATATATATAATATATTATATATATGTATAATTGATTTATTTTATATTTTTTTTATTTATATATATATATTATTTATATATTTATATATATATTTATATATTTATTATATATATTATTATATATTTTATTATTATATATATTATATATATATAATATATATAAATATTTATATATATATACACAAGGGTTTGGGTAAAGTAACTTGGGGAAAATATTTTTTTGTTTGGGAAAATGCCCGTCTACCTTACTCTATTTTTGTATCATTTATAAGATGCATGCTTGGCCAACTTTAGCAAGACGATGCAAAAGTTTGACTTGAATTGTGTGAGCTAACCTGATGTTTCCCCCATCGTGAGGGAGCAAAGAATGCAAGGGGGAATTTTGTTATGCATAGCTGACACGATCTATTTTGTTCAGAAAACGTTCGAGAACGACTTATTTTGGTTTTGCAAGAAGGCTGGCAAAACAAGGTTACCATCTTGTGATAGAGGATTAAAGAGTTTTGAGTCTTAGGGAAAGAGACGTTTAAGGGAATATATGCATTCTGTAGGCAGTTTCTAGGCGAAGCTTTTTTGTTGAAATGGAAATGTTTTCTTGTATGAGTCAGAGTTGAAATCGTGAGAAAATAGTAAGGAATGCGGTCTGTTGGAACATGTAAAGGCTTTAGTAAACACATTGCAACACCATGTTGATTTGAAATTGTTTTGCCAATAACTGAATTCCGATAAGGACCCCTCTCTTCAACAAAAACAAAACTTCTGTCAGAAAGATTGCGTAATCCCACATAGGTATGCATTTGTCAAGGAAGAAAATACCTAGTTCATGGATGGTAGTATGCATCTCATGGCGGGCCAGGATGAGGAAATGGTTTGAGTTTACAGATTACAGAATAGAAGATTTCTGTCAGAAAGGTTAGCTGCTAAACTCCTGGTATTAACCAAGGTGGAAAACAGGTAAGTTGGTTGAATGGTGTATTGGGAATTTGCGGGCGTGTAATTATTATGTTTGCCGCCAACATGAGGAAGGTATAATTGGGATAGATTCGCATTATACGTGTAGGTCTAAAAAACTTGGTAAACGTATACCAGTGGTGCATGGTAGTCCGAAACTACTGATTCAATTTCTTAAATATTTAATTTTCTATATTTCCTTTCAAACGCCTTTGTTTTTTTGTTTTTTAAAATGTTAAAAAATTTGAACATGTTTCTACATAGAGGCGGTTTTAATTGTTGCTTTATGTTGCTCTTAACATATTTTAAAATTAATCAGCAAATTAAGATTAACGTTAATATGTTAATATGTAATGATACCACTCCCAGTTTTATGGCGTCATTTAAAGAAAAGATTTTCATTATATAACAAAAGTTAGTTTTTCTTTGTTAAGTGGTTGGCAACTCTTAAATTCTACATGGAACAAACAATCAGGACTGGAGCGGACGTAAACAAGCGGTAGACATTAAAGTTTAGTTTAATTAAAACAAAGCAATTACTGACTTAATTGTAAGCTAGTTTGTAGCGAATGCTATTAAATTACAAAGCTAGATATATTTTTCTAAAAGTTATTAAAAAATAAGGCTAAATTTAAAGCTAAATTGTTAAAATTAATGAAGCTAAACAAATGTTAGTTTGTTAATTTTAAAGATTAAGGATATATATTCAACTTTTTTTTTTGCTTGTTTTTTATTTTTTTTTTCATAAAAAGTTTTTACTTTTTCTATTTTATCATATTTTTATTTTTAAATATTGATACTAACATATTAAAACATTTTATGTTGTAATTAAAAACAAATTGCGCATTATAATATGAACTATGCCGACAATTAAAAAATATCAACTTCTACTTTAAAATTTCAAAACTAATTGCTTTTTTAGTTTCTTCTTCAAAAGTTAGACGTTTGGCAAATTTTCTTAATTGTAAAAACTATGTTATTTTTAAAATTAAAATTGATATTATTTAATAGTAGGAGACAAAAAAAAAACATATTTCAATCTCGGAAAGATTCTATTAATAAAAAAAAAACCATGTTATCGGAAGGTTTTGAAGCTACCTCTATTTTGAAAAATAGATACTTTTTTAGTCTAAAAGAGGAAAAAAAAATGCATTTTAAATCCCAAAAATCTACCATCAAATATAACATCAACGTTTTATTTTAACAAAGCTGATAGGAAATATCAGTATAAATGCTATCCTAGTTTAGGAGAGGCGCTATCTCAATGTCTTGAGTTCCTTTTATTGAAATAAAGTTTTAAACTTTGTTTAAAGAGAAATACTTACTGAAACCTATGTAACCATGGGCAAGCTTGAACATCAAAGACTGCTCGATTATTCAAGGATTGTTTAGGGGGGATACAGGGAACTTCGGCCCTAGTAACTTCCTTAAAAGGACCTGATCTCAGAGCGTCGTTAGGTAACATCTGTCTAATGAGATGAACTAACTTAAGTCTTTTTTACGGAGGATTACGCTTACCATCTTATGATTTAAATTATTTAATATATTTTATACTATATATATATATTTATATATATTATATATATAATATAGATTAATAAATATTCTCTTTATATATATAAATATATATATATATATGGCTATCTCTTTCTTTATCAAAATTGATAAGTGCCACTAGAGGCATTCTACTTATTGCTTTCAACAAGGCGTTTTGAGGAAGCAAAACTACTATCTGACTTACTTTTAAAGCGCTATTTTACTTCACTATTAACTTAAAAGGAAAATGATCAACGGACCAACTCTGTTGCCTGAAAATATTGGTTCAAATGAGCAACTTTTATTGCTAAAAAAAATGCTGTAATATTTAAAAGGAATTTGTGGTTTCATTAACCTGTTTGTAGATTTTGGGCGTTAGTTTTCTTATCTTAGCACGGTTATTCTATATGTTTGTTCGGCGCAACATACCATATATATTCTATATATATATTATTATATATATTATATATATATCATATAATTAATATATATATATATATTATATATGTATATATATATATATATTATATATTTAATATATTATATATATATATTTATATTTATATTATAATATATATATTATATATATTTATTATATATATTATTAGTAATATATATATATATATTATATATACTTATATATATATATATATATTATATATATATATTATTATATTTTATTAAATGAACCTGGGGCGGAAATTGCTTACAAAGTTCGATTCTTCTTCGTCTTCTTCTTCTTCTTTTTCCTCCTTTCATGGGATCTGTATCCGTATTGTTCTCGGGCTTATAACTCGTAGTTCTTTTTAACTGAGAATCTGTGGGTTCATTTTCATCTTTATTAATTTGAGAAGTCCTTTGATTTTTGGTCCCTTTTTTGCTTTCCGATTCTTTAAAATTTTGCTTATTAAATGGAATTACCATTTGATTGTCTGGAGAAGGTCTAAGGAGGTGCATCCTTACAACGCTGGTTGTATATTGTATATATCATATATATTACATGTCTTTCCCCGGAGTGTCTATTGATCGCATTCCCAAACACCAATCGTGTTCCTAGCTTTTTCATCAATCTTTAAAACTCTCGTTTTTTTTCGGGAACAAATTCTGACTTTGGCTTCTTTTTTCTCTTTATTTCGTATTATCTGTCTGTGAGGATCTCTTTGGATTCCTTGGGATCTCATACTCAGTCGTTTTTTCGGCCTTCTGGATCTTGGCTCAAACACTTTAGTAGTTTACTCTCTTCTGTCTTCTCTGATTACTTTAAATAAGCTCTCTGGAATTTTGTTGGGAAATCTTTTAAGCAGCTCAACCTATGCTTATATTTGCATCAAAAAACTTTTTAAATTTTATTCTTCCAGTTTATTCACCATCTCTTCTATATTTTACATTATCTAATCCTTTTGTTGTACAATAATAATTTACGTGGCTTAGATTGAGAAACCTGCCTAGTTGCGTCATCTGCAAGTTTTACTTGATACTTCCACAAGGTGTTTTTTAATTCTAAAACGAAAGCAGTAAATGTCATGTCTTTGTCTCTCTGATAAGACATAAATTGCAATAAAAGATAAAAAATCGTGTCTTTATTGTCTGGCTGTGAAAAGATTCGTAACTGCAGGAGGAAATCTTCTAACCTTATGCAACCAGAGAAGGTTGTCATGAAGAAGATAGTATCTGGCTTCGGATTCGAGTTTGCTAGATATCATCGACTTTGCGAAGGATATTTTCCGATTCTCTGTTAATGGACCTAACATACCTAATCTTTCATGTAGGGTCGATACGTACTCGACAAAGCTAATCCCTTGCCAACTCTTGGTATTCAGATTTAAACCGAACAATTTGAGCTCCTCCGGAATCTCAGGAAACGCTGTGCTGAATAGGTCTGGTAGAGGGGGGTGGTGTTGGACTGAGATGCTGTATTATATCCAAACCCTGCTTCCTGGGGTGGATGGTTACCTTGATCTTGGCTACCCTGCCCTGTGGAGGCATACATCTGTGCTTGGTCTCCGCCGGACCATCCCCAAGAGACATTCCCTTGCTGTGGCTGCGTGTGTCCGGTGGGAGCGGAGATCTGTCCCCATATCTGGTTAGGGTTGAATGGTCGACTGTCAAAACTTGGCTGAGTCATAGGAAAGTTTACTGTGCTTTCCCATGTGTTCCTACTTGGCTTACGGGCGTAATAATTTCCATCACCGCTCCAATTTGCATGAGACTTTCGGTGAGTCGTGATAAGGTTTGTCCTGGCCTACGTGGGTTTCCATAAGTGTTATCTAAAGACTGTTGTGATAGAATCTTTGATTCTGTTCTCTCCGGGCAGTTTTATTCGCTTGTATTAGGCTTCAGGAGAAGGGGTGTGAAAGGTTTATCGTTGGCTAAATCACCGGGTTTTAGTTTGGGGGGGTTCTGGAGGGGTAACTTGCCTTTGGTTTATCTTCTTAACTGATTCCTTGTCTTCTCTCCGGGCCTCACTCGGCTTCTTTTTCCCTTCTTTTATAACTACTTCTTTTGTCTGAATTGGTTTTGTTGCCAATATACTCATTAGGAATAAAACAAATTCTTTTAGAAACACACAAAAACTATGCTAAAACGCACAAAAATGAACGAAAAGTAATCACTGGCTATCACTATTACGCTCGTTAAAATTAGCACAAAATTTGCTTAATTACTAATCACAAAAAAAAACATAGCGCGTGGCTTCTCGATAATGTTTTTTTTTTTTAACTATTAAAAAACACTTCTTAATCGTAAAAACCAAAAGACACTTTAAGTTCGTTGACTGCTAAATTTCTAATAAAGAATTTAGTCTGTTCGGACTTGCCTAAACTTTCTTAATAAAACTTTTAGTTCTCGTTCGATGACTAAACTATTCTAATAAAGAACTTTAGTCTCGTTGGTTCTAAAATTTTCTAAGAACTGTATTCTATACTCGACTGAACGATTATGGATATAGATATTTTCTAAATACTCTTCTTTTTTTTTTAATGGTAATAAAGGCTCGACTGTATATATATAATTATATATATATCTATTATATATATATATATATTATACTATATATTATAATGATATATATATATATATATATATTATATATATATATATATATATATATATATAAATATTATTTATATTATATATATATTATATATATATATATATATATATATATATTATATATATATTATTTGGATATTATATATATATATTATTATATAATATATATATATACTTATATATATATATTATATATATTATATATACTTAATATATAATAATATATATATATATATATATATTATTATATCTATATATATATACTGCTTGCTTAATCTAAGCGCTATGCTAAAAAACTATACATACCTTTTTTTTAAAAAAAATAGTAATGAAGTAAAAATATATTATTTATAATATATTATTATTATATATATATATATATATATATATGCCATATATATATAATATATATTATATATATATTATATTATTATATAAGTATATTACTTTATTTCTATTTTTCTTCGCTTCTTCTACGCGTGACTTCAAGGTTCGCGTATAAATTATGTACGGTGTGCGTTGTGTGAGGTGTGTGTGGTGATGTTGTGATATATAGTGCTGTCATGCCGTGTGGCGACATAGGTGAGCTTCCTTTGCGTATGGACCATGCTGGACACTTCGCCTGTCCTGTTTTCACTTTCTCCCTCAATTTCTCTGTTTTTCCTTCTTTTTTCCTTCTTTTTCTTTTCCAAATCTATATATTACTACTATATATATATATATATATTATTATATTATATATATAATATTATATATATATATATATATATATATTAATATTATTTCTATATATACTATATTATATATATTATTAGTAATGTGTTAGTATTTTACTAAAGCTTACGGAGTGTTAAAAGAAGAGGTATTGGAAGGAGAGAGTAAAATAAAGTTTTTGGAAAATTAAATTTTTCACCAATGATTATTTTACAAACTTACTCTATTATCTGGATTTACCTGTGACCAAATTGTTAAAACTTACTCTAATGTTTGGATTTACCTGTGACCAAATTGAAAATTAGCACATGACATATGACACATATTTTTTTATCAACCATAAAAATATAAAACACACCATAACAACTATATAAAAGAATTAGTAGATGGCCATCCGAAAAAAAAATACTTAAGATTAAAATATTTTTGACAACCTGTTATAAAATAAATCTGTTATTTTACATAAATTGCATGTAAGAAATATCTTAATTATATTATTTCATATTAATAGTAATAATGA
>JABUQX010072051.1:12500-21119 GCA_015478945.1 Trachelipus rathkii
CATGATCTTCAAGATGGATGCACTCATTCTAGTAGTTTGTATTGCTTCAATTTTGCTAACTATAGAAGTTACTGCTATTTGGTATGTAGTTACGTTAGGGAGCTTACGATCTCTTTTCTTAAAGGGGGTTATATTAGCAATTTTCATCATGTAGTTACTAACTTCTTGTAAAAATTATTGAAGAGCATCGTCAAAGGATTTTCTAATATATCTTTCAAATTTTTTAGTACATCGGGATCCATCTGGTCCCGGTGATTTATTTATTAATAATTTATGAATCTGGAAGGCAACTTCTCTATATAATTTCAAAATCTCTTAAATATTTCTGCATGAATCCCTTAAAGGTTTTCATGTTAGGCCACTATCTGATTCTCTTCGGTAACACTGTGAAAAAAAAAGTTATTTAAAATGTTGAACTTTGCCGTAGTCAATTAGTGCTTACACAAGCAACGGCGACGTATTCAGGGAGAATAATGTCTTTTTCCAACCATTTATTGCGTGGATACATAATAGAGCTTATAAACTTGATGTCTTCTCCTCAGCGGAAAATAATGATAATTACAAGTTTTGGAGTCGAAACTGCAAAAGACTAGTAAATACTCAAAAGAAACTATGAAATTAATATTGCGCGGGAGAGTAAATTACTACAAGGTTTATAATTAGTTCATTAGAGTTCCATTAAGGATCTTGGGTCACTACTGATATTAACGGAAACCTAAACTAAGAACAATTCGATGTGGAAATATTGAGGAGAAACGTTTCAAAGTTTATAAAGCTCTATTTCCATCATTTAAAAGAATTTTATTTATTGGTCCACATCTTATTCCAATTTGATTAATTTTTCATTTCAAATTTATATGGCAAAAATTTTTCTTGTCTCTTTAAATAATTTGTCAGAAAAAGAGACAGAATGCGTCTGCAGGCTGGCTAGGTGAGTCATCAATCTACAGAAAAACTGTCCTTAAAGTCATTGTAATTTTGTTCTAAATAATGGAATTTTCAAGTAATTGGTTTTTTATATTTATGTTTTCATGTTAATGGTAAATAAACATGTTAATGATAGTTTTTTATCAATAGGTTCGAAAACTTAAACTTTTACTAAGGTCAATGCTCCATTAATTTAGGCCTAAAATATTGTTTCCTGTCTCCTCTTTGGCAG
This sequence comes from Trachelipus rathkii, assembly GCA_015478945.1. Classification (NCBI taxonomy): domain Eukaryota; kingdom Metazoa; phylum Arthropoda; class Malacostraca; order Isopoda; family Trachelipodidae; genus Trachelipus; species Trachelipus rathkii. Next base: position 13,660 of record JABUQX010072051.1, read on the forward strand.
TCAATTAATTTGAAAAATGAAATTTTCTCCTCCAAAAATCTTGCTTAAAGGCTCCTGTAAAGCTCACATATCTCTGCTATGGAAAGCTTTTCTTCCTTCAATTGCGAATCATTTTCCAAAGATCTTTTCCTAGTAAAATTATCTTAATATAATTAAAGAGTTTCCCTATTAAATTAAAATTACATTTTTCTTGTAAAATGTATTTCCGATATGATCAAAATGATAAATTTCGATACTTTTAAAATAAAATAATATTTTGTTTTTATTAAAATGGTGTAAGTTGTAGCATTCGCTTTGTGGTCGCAATACACTTTGAAATTGTAAAAACTTGTACATAATGATATACCAGTATCATCATGTCACACACATAAGTGCAGTAGAAATTCTTCTCGAAGACAGCGCAATTCCCTATGTACCTTTTATACAACAAAGTTTTATGCAATGGCGCTATGAAACTATCTAAACTGGAGGATCATCTGAGAAGTTGTCACCCTCATAAAACAGGTAAAGATTTGAAATACTTTCAAACACTTAAAGATAAAATTCAGAAGAGACCCACTGTGGACAGAATGTTTGCTTCGACGTCACAAAGAGACGATGATGGTTTGCGGGCGTCTTACAATATCTCACTACTACTTATAGCAAATCGGAAACACTACTATAGAGAAAGTAAATTTAAGCCATTGAAGAAAGTTTTAAAAACTATTTTCACAAACTGCATCTGACTCATTAGAAGAATTTTCTTTAAGGCAACACACAGTTGAAAGAGTATTGATGAAATGAAGTTTATGCATATTGAGAGCTTCTTGATTGTAATGATTTGCACAACGAACCCATTTCTCATATACCAACATGGGACCTGAGTCAAACTTTACTGGTATTGAAGCTTATTATATGGCATATGTTCGTTTTTCTAAATTATGGATCAAGAAATCTATGAGGTCTTCGCGAGAACTTTGACAACCGACACTAAAGGCGAATCAATAAATTTTGATGTTTTGAGGATTTCTTCTAGAGAAACAAATCAACTATCAAATCAGTAGCTACAGATGGAGCACCTGCCATGTTTGGGCGTTATTGTGGATTTATAAGCTAATTAAAACAAAATGTACCCGGGGTGTTAGCAATACACTGCGTCATCCATAGACAACATTTAATTGCTAAAAATCTGAATGTTAGATTGCATGAATCTCTTAATTAGTCATTCATAAGCAAGTAAACAAATCCGACATGCGTATTGATACGAGGTTATTTGCGAGTTGTGTGAAGAAAATGAGAGATTTCAATATTATCCTTCACACTGAGTAACGATGGATGTTCAAAAGGCTTATGTTTTGACAATATTTTTTGCACTTTTTGAGAAACTATTTTAGAGTTTCTGGATGCTAAAGATCCAATTTTTGTAAATATTTGTCAGGGAAAAGTTGACCCTTTAACGGTTTGTATAGCTTTGAAAGAAAACAGTTCCGCTTTTTTCGGGTGTATGGTAGATAGTGGTGCAGGGGTGAGTTTGATTAGCTCTAGTGTAGTAAAAGATCTTAAAAACGTAGAGTTGTTTCCGTCAAAAGAGTTGGGGATAACCGCTATCAGCGGGTTACAACGAGAATGTGTAGTCCCTATCGAATCTTATTTGAAACTGCCAATGATTTTTGAAACTGGGTTTTGCACCCCTCCCACCTATTTCTAATACCACAGTGGATAATCAATCCATATGGTGACATTGAAGAAACGGATGTCATATTACAAGAACTTTGACAACCGACACTATCAGAGGAACTGATCGGAATTAAGCACTAACGAAGAACTTTAGGTACAGTTTAGAAACGAATATCAGCAATTCTGGTTCAAAAGATACTCTGTTACTTATCCCAGTTTATGGAGTTGGCGAGAAGTTTTTAATTGCCTTTTTCCATCTTATACCTTAGTGGAAAGGGGTTTCGAGCGCGGTTTGACAATCTCCTAGCAAAAAAAAAAGGAACAGACTGAACATCATTAACCGAGGAGATTTGAGATTAATGCCAAATGTTGAAACTTTATTATTAAGGCATCAGGCTCATCCTTCCCACTAAAAGCATTTATTTTTTGCTTAGCTATTTTATGTAACAGATACTAACAACCTGAATTAAACATATAAATACCCTCTATTCAGATTTTGAAACTAGGTTTGAGGATGTTTTGACTATGGTAATACCACAGTGGCTAATCAATCCATATGGTGACATATAAGAAAGGGATGTCATATTACAAGAGGAACTGATCGGAATAAGCAATAACGAAGAACTTTAGGTACAGTTTAGAAATGGATATCCAGAAATTCTGGCTTCAAAAAGACATACCTGTTACTTATCCCGTATTATGGAGTATCGCGAGAAAGTTTTTAATTGCTTTTCCATCCTTATACCTAGTGAAAGGGGGTTTTAAAACCATCATAATAGCAAAAAAACAAAAAAAAAAAAAAAACAAAAAACCTGGACATATTACTGAGGAGATTTGAGATATTAAACTTAACAAACTTTAAGCAATGCTGATATTTATTATTAAAGCATCAAGCTCAACATTTTATAAAAAACATTTAAACTTCGCGTATATTTATTTTATGTAACAGATACTAAATTTTAATTTAGTTCGTTTTTAATTTCATTAATTAATAAATGTATAAACTCACATGTGTGTTTTTAAGTTTTTTTTCCAAAATAAATATCAGGTAAGCAGGGGGTCTACCCAAAACCGAACAAACATTGCAAGTGGTCTATGAGACAAAAAGTTTGGGACTCTGGTTTTACCCTTCTGAATTCTGCTTAATTCGGAATACAAGGCTATATCTATTAATGATTGTGAGGAGGGTGGACGGATAGACATTTATTAAATTCAATTTATATTCAATGTTTCTATTTTATTCAATTATATTCAATTGATAAAATGCTATTTTAACTGAGTAGTTTTGTAATTATATATATAGTTACTATATATATATATATATATATATTATAATATATTATAATATAATATCTTATATTATATATTATATATATATATATATATATATTATTATATATTATATACTATATTTTATAATAATATATATTATTTATATTATATAATATATATATTTCTATATAGTATATATATATTAATATATTATTAATTATATATATATATATATTTTATATATATATATATATTTATATAATATATATATATATATACTATATATATATATATATATATAATATATATATAATATATATATATATATATTTATTATATATATATATTTATATATATATATATATATATATAATATATACTTATATATAGTATATATATATATATATATATATATATATATCTATATATATATATAATAACGTTCTTATTTTTTCCTAGGTGATATTTGTGGATAATAGGTGTTTTCTCCGCAGATCAGGGAAGATGATGATTGGAGTTTTTGACGCGTCAGGACATATGAAGATCTTCTTTCGCATGGTTATGGGCGACAGGGATAGAAACCGGTCTTTCTTTTGCTTGAATCCTTTGGTCCAGCGTTGGGATCTTATGCCCTAGAAACAAGATCCTCTGGAGGCTAGGAGAACCAGTTTTGAGGCCTAATGGGAGAAAATGCTAGTTCTACTGAAAGGCGAAAACCCTACCTGAGAGTGCTTAACTTGAGGACTGGCGGTCCCAACCATTCCGCCGAGAATGGCTTTTGAGTGTTCTGGGGTTTTTAAAAGTTTGGGCAAGAAAGAAGAAAGGCTGGGACTACTGAGGGCGAAAGCTTTCCTGGGAGTTGGTTATAGGGTGTTTATATATATTATAATATTATATTATATAATATATTATATTATATATATAATATTATTACATATATACTATATATATATATTACTATATAAAATATATATATATATTATATTATATTATATGGCAAATAAAATTTGACAAAACAACTGTTTGCTCGATTTTTCATGTGTGACTAACTACTTATGAAAATTTTTCTGCACATTTTCACGATATATACCCTCTTAGTTTGGAAAAAAATCCTCAAGATTGTGAATGATGAAAACATTCGCGTTATCATATTTTGTTGAGATCATGTGAACCGGAAATTTCTTTTTGTCTGGTTTAAGATTATTTTGGATAAATTCGGGTTTTTCACGGTACTAAGGTTGAAGAAGTGGTGGACTAAAAAGCTTTCTCGCTTTATCTCTGACATGCCCGTACTTCTGCGCATAACAAGCCCGGCCACTTTTTCTGCTTTGATGACGGAGTGCACACTGTTAGAGTACCAAACTTCTGATGCAACATTGATTTGAATAATGGCATCGACTGCATGAAGAAAATTTCAGGTTAGTCAATTGTTGTAAGTTGATTTATATTTTATGCAATGCAATAAATCAGTCTAAAAATAACGTTTTATTTTTGTGCATCGGAAAGAGAGTAACTAAATATTTTGTAACCTATTCTTACTTTAATTTCATAATCACAGATATACTAGTAGGATAAACTTTTTGTTTAACAGTTCTAATAATCTTGTAGAAATCTTTTAATCATTTCGTAATACACCAGCTAAATTATTTTGTTAAATATGTAATGCTTAGGTATATGACTACATTTAAAATATCTCCGCTAACTTTCTTTTGCTTCCCATATTTTTCCTGACCGCTCCCAATGCATTTTACTCTCTGCTAAATCTGATCCGTTTCTACATTTAAATCATATATTCCATCTATATACTGCTCGTAACCTTCTATTCCCCTTCCGTCACATTAATAGATAATACAGTGACCTCTTCCATGAATGTATTTTTTCGTTTTCTCATTACTTGATACTAAGAAAGAGTAGGAACTTGATGCCATTCTTACTGTTTTCAAAATAAGTGTTTATGAGCTTGGATCATAGCTTGATAAACTGTTTTAGTCTCTGTCAATTAACTTGTACTTTCCCTTCTTGTCGAGGTTAGCATTCATTCAATCTCTTGAAAAAAGGAGATGCTTACCCAACTCTTTAGCTACCATCTAACTTCTCCGACTTCTGTTCCTTCTAAAGCTTTTCTATCTACTGTTAATTAGAAAACTTGGAGTGTTGTAATAAAATCTACTAATATCTGATAGCTTGCATGACTTCCCAAGAAACACTAGAGTGTGATCTTCTTTTTCTTCTTACAGATCAATAATCAGTTATTTGCCTTGTAGATATTTTGAGTCCGCGTTGGGTTTATTGAGAGCCTTCAATAGAGTCTCAAACAAAGACTTTATTCTCACTTTCTTTCATTCAGTTTTTTATCCCTCTCAACGTAACTCTTCCTCTAAATTCTCTCCTGGTATATAGTTTTATTGAAGTTATTCAAACTGCCATTGCCCTTTCTTTAAACCTATTTTAAAAAGGTGTTTACAAAGTTTCGCTCTATCCTTCAACTTCGTTTCTGATTATTTAATGTTCTTATATGCCTTTCATTTCAATGCCAATCTATACTTTTATGATATAGCGTTATGAAATTTCACCTAACTTTCGTTGGAGAATATTATGTTGTTAATAAGTGAAAACAGTATGAAAATATATTAACTAATAGAAGAAAGGAGGTGGAGAATAATGAATTGCTTTGATGAAATTGGCTGAAATAAATGAACTAAACCCAAAATCCTACTTTGAAATGAAAACAAAACTTAATCTATACTTTTACTCGATATAGCTCAAACTTTCATTACAATTATATAAACAAAGCGACACCATCCATTATCGCCATAATAAATGCTATTCAGAAAGCTTCGAAGAAACAACCTCAGATCTTTCTCCTAACTCCAATTACATAGCGAGTTAATGATTTTTTGAATTGCTTTAAAAACTCACCCCTTAATAATCTCTTTACGTTATGAAAAACTCAATCGTTCCTCGTTCATCAGTTTCAATATACTTGGGCGACCTGGCTCTATCGGCTATTTACCTTTTAAAGAAGCACTTCAATTTTGATCTAAACGAAATTTGTTTTAAAGAAAGTGAAATACCTTTTTTTGAAATGCTTTAAAAATTTAATTATTCGGGATTACGTCACCCACGGGGGGTTCGAAATACCCGGTGGCGAAAACAATCCAGGTAAAAAAATTAAAAGCCATAGATGTGTAGCTACTAAGTCTAAAGAACAGGAATTAAAATATCCAGTAACAAACCCGTTAGTTTATGACTACAAAGAGGCCGCACGCAAAACACCAATCGATAAAATTGACAAACGTATGAAAAAAAAATTATCCGAGCTAATGTGCACAAATTATTCCATCGATTCGTTGAGAATAACTTCACTCAATTTTCTATTAAGATCCTCGAGTGAAACGTTATTATCTTCTCCTTTCCTTGGCGATGCAGACAAAAATTTCAAAAAAAGCATATTTAAGAATATAGTAGACGTGGTATATGAAAATTACAAAGATATACCTCAAATATTTTTGTTGAAAACGCATTTAGAAATGGTTATTTTTGAAAAGGAATTGCTGTATTACAAAACCCCCTGTCGCGAAGTTGTGATAAAATATTTCATTGAAGAAGAAAGTAAAATCAATCAAGAACGGGGCATGAATTTGATAGAAAATACTCGATTTTTCATTAAATAAGATATATTTGTAACATTATAAATTTATTTACATACTAATATAAACATATCTCTTAATAATAAAATATATATTACTGTTTATTATTTTAATAATACTTTTAAATCCATTTTCGAGTCAATTGTAAGGAGGTTACCAGGGCTAAAACGAGCGTTTTTAACGCTAAATTTAATAAAGGACATCCGAGAGACGCGCCGCTGCCAACCATTTCACTCGTGGTCGAGACGTGATTTGAATACCACGGTGATATTGTTTTTTTTGTAGATAAACTTCTAAGAAGGATGGCGGGTGTTGTGGGTCCAATATAGTCGTGGCACATCCGGTGATATCCCGAAGACACGTTCTGAAAGAAAGTTTGGTTTTCACCGTTTCGCGTTGAATCGCAAATGCCACGGGACGGAAACCACGCGCAATAAGGGTTTTGCGACGCTACGCACGCTCGCAAAGAGGTGCTTGCCGGATCTTCAAAGGTATTGATTTTCAAAAACTCGGACTGTCGTTATACGATCAACTTTGGTCTCCCAGCCGCAACCTCAACTATCAGAAATTTTTTATCGATCCTGGTTCGAATAAACGAATTCCTTTCGAACGAGATGGACCTAGACTCCCCCACCTCCTTCAGAAGGCGCGTTAAAACCACAACACTTGTTTCCGATGTCGTCCGGATGAATCAACGAGAAAGCGCCGGTAAACAAGAACCACTCAGTCGGAATTTGAACGTGACCGGAAACGAGCTCATAATCACGCTCCTGAATGGACAGCCATCCATGGGAGGATAGAGCGATAAAATCATATTTTCTTGGAGATCTTCGGTGGCATTGCCACGAGACACCTACTGAGGGCTCGAACCCCGCTAAAAAG
>JABUQX010072052.1:0-42500 GCA_015478945.1 Trachelipus rathkii
TTTCTTTTTTCCTTGTGGTTCTTTTATATATATATAGTATATACCTATTTATATATATTTTATATTTTATATTATATAATTATAATATTTTATATATATATATTATATATATTTATATATATTAATTATATTTATATTATTATTATGTATTAGTATATTTATATATATTACTATATTTTTATTTTTTTATTATTTTTTATTTATGTATATTATAATATTTGTATATTATTATATTATATATTTTATAATAATATATTAATATATATTATATATACACATTTGATTAAGTTATAGATGAATGGATGAAAATGTTTAAAGATTATCATTAATCATAATAAAATTTAAGGATTTATTTATTTGGGATATATAAAATTAATTATATTTGATAATAATAATAAGTAATCATATTCTAATAATAATAATAATATATAATAATTAATATTTATTTTTTTATATAATTTAATAATGTCTTGTAATAAAAAATATTAATATTAAAAAAATAAATCGTGCTATTTTATGATTGTGTGTTAATAACGCGCATATTAATATATATTTAGAATATATAAATTGGAAGATCGGGTGCTTCGATATCCAACGTTCTGGTATGCCCATTTCAGTGTTGTTCCTCTATTAAACAATAGGATATTACTGTAACTCCTTTCTCGTCCTTTTGCTCTGTTATCTTGAATCCTTCGAATAAGAATCATGGCGTTTATAGGGTTTGAAAACGTCATGCAATTTTACATATTCTTTTGTTTGTCTGAGATTATTTTAAATATATATATAATACATTTTCCAAATCGATTAGATATTATATATAATATATTTATATATATTATATTATTTATATATTTATTATTATATTTATTATTATATTTATTTTTTTTTATATTTTTATTATAGTATTTATATTTATATTATGTCAATATCACTTAATAATTATTAATATTTATTTTATATATATGTTGTGTTTATTACTTTAATTATTAATATATATATTTTTTTAACGAGTATATAATTGGAAATTTACTACGTTGGTTTAACACAATGCAACAATATTTTGAAAGTCGGAGGTTGGTTTTTATTAACATCTGCCATATTTGGGTCGGTACCTGTTTTTAATTGTTTATTTATATTCACGGAAGGATATTTTTTGAACAGTTTGGTGTTTTCACAGAATTTTTGTTTATCTTTTTTCTTTGTGGTTTTGAGTGTTTTTTGGATGGTTTTGGTGTCTTTTTTTTTTTTTGTTTTGGTTTTTTTTTTTTTCTCTTTTTTCTTCTGTTCTGTCTCTCTTTGTCTCTCTTTTTCTGTCTTCTACTATGTCTGTCTATATGTCTTTCTTTCTATTTTCTTCTCTCTCTTTCTTCTCCTTCTCTTTTCTCTCATTCTCTTGCTCTGTCTGTCATCGTATTTCTTTCTGTCTTTCTTGTCTGTATGTCTGTCTATGAATAAGCCTCTTTACTTTTTTTTTCTTATGTAATTCTCGGTATTTAAGTTTTTTGTTCAATTCTCAATACTGGGGGTCTAATTTGTCTGTGTTTCTGTTTTATCTTGCGCTTCTGTCTTTCTCTGTTTTTTTGCTCTCGGTCGTTCGCGTTGGCGTTTCGTTCCGGTCTCTCGGTTTCGGTCGTGCTTTCTCGTTTTGGTTTGGCTCTTTCGGTTTTTTTCTTCCGGGGTTTCTGCCTGTCTTTTTTGCGGGGTTTCTTCTCGTCGCGTTCTTTTTTCTTTGGTGTCTCCTGTGCTGTAGTGTTATGTATGAGGGTGTGTTTTTTAGTTATTATCTGGGTTTTTTTTGGTGGTGTGTTATTGGTATTTTTAGTGTGTATGTTTAGGTATTTGCGGTTGATTGTTAGCTTATTTCAGTGAGTTATGTTATTTGTGATTGTATGTTTTATTTATGGTTGATTTAGGTGTGATTTTACTGTATGGTATTTTTTTTTAGTTTTTTATATATATTTGGTTTTATTTTTTATTGTTATTTATTTATTTAGGTGTGTATTGGCTTGTCTCTGTGTGCTAAGGTTTGGTTTGAGAAGCGTTTTTTTATAGAGGATATTTTGTGGTAGATATATCTATTTTTTGCTTTTTTTGTTTCTATTTGGGGTGGCGTGTATCATATTAGGTTTTGGATCGTTTGGTATGTTTGTGGCGTTTTTTTTTTTGGGGTTTGGTGGGGGTGAGTTTTGTGTGTGTGTGTTTTAAGGGGCTTTTTTGGAGTTATGATGTGTGTCATCTTGTTACGAAATATTATATTTGGTGGTGATAATAAATTTTTTTATTGTGGTTTGGCGAGCGTGGCTTGGTGTGGGAGTGTTGTTTGTAAGTGTAGTGTAGAGGAAATAGTAAACAGTATATTGTATTGGGGATTTTTATGGGGTCTTTCTTTGGATGTTGCAGTTTTTAATTTATATAATTTATTTTTATTTATGTGTTCTATTAATTTACTATTGTTTTTTACTAATTTGTACTCTATATGATTACTTATAATATAATTATATATCTCAATATATCATTATATCTATTATTATTTTTATTTTTTATATTATATTATTATTTATTTTTTCTTATCATTTAATATTATTTTATTATTTATTATATTTATATTTATTTTTTATTATTATATGTATTTTATATTATTTATATATATAATATATTTATATATATTATTGGTGTAGGTATGGGTTTTTAGAGATGATGTAGATGAGATGAGATGTGATGAGTGATGATGAGAGTGAGTATTTTTGTGTGATTTAGGGCTTGAGATATCTTCCCTCAGTTAAATTTCCCGTGCTCTCTAATTTCGGCCCTCGTTGTATTTTATAAAGGCAGATTTTGGTTCGCGCCAATTTTCCTGTATACTTCCGCTATTTTGGTAGTTTAGGGACACAATACCTTATTAATGAGCTGTTGTATCGATTATCGTGTGTGCTATAGGACGAATCAAGATTATCGTCTCGTCATTGTTTGTTTATCTTCTCCTTCCTCTCTGCCTTATTTCGGTCGTCATGGTTTTGTCTTCTACTTTTGTCTATGAGTCTTTTTCCCTTTGTGTATGCTTTCGTCTGGTCTATCTCATTCTATATTCACCTCTTTTAAAGAGTTTTTAATCTTGCATTCTTCCCTTTTTTAAAAGTATTTGTTCTCTCGTGTTGTGTGCTTCATTTGTTTTTTCGTTTGGGGCAGAAGAATGACGACAACATCTTGTGAGGTATTTTCTATTGTGGTTTTATAGACGGGTGTTGACACTAGTAATATCTCTTTATGATGGGTCCTCTTGGAAGAGAAAACCTCATTTATATAGTAAATAATATTCTTCAGTTTTTTATCTTACTGACAGGTTTGGTTTTTTTTTAATATATATAATTTTTATATATATATTTTTTTATTATTTATTATTATTTATATTATTTATATATATATATTTTTTTTATTTTATATTATTATATATTTTAATATATTAGTATTATTATTTTTTATAATTATATATAGTTAGTATATTTTTACTATTATATTTATTATATTTGTTGATTGGTTGTGTGTTCGTTGTGTGGTGTGTGTTGTTGATGTTGTGTTAGTGTATTGCGTGTGTGGTGTTGTCAGCGCGGCGGGTCGCCGGGGACGGGGGGCGGGGGGGGGGGGTTTTAAGACATTACTGAATGGAACATCGACCCGGTCTCGGCAATATATAAAGTATATGAGGTAACAAGTGTAAATCCAGGTATGAAGTAATATATATATAATTAAATATATATATATATATTATTATAAATATATTATATATATATTATTATATATATAATAAATATATATTATATATATAATATATAATAGTATATATATATATATATATATATATATATATATATATATATATACTATGTATCTATCTTTATATATTAGTAATATTATATTATATATATATAATAATTATATTAGTATAATATGATATATATATATAGGTATATATATATATATATAACTATATATATATAGTAGTATATATAATAATATATATTTATATATATATATTTTATATTATATATATATATATATATATATATATAATATATATATAGTATATATATATATATATATTATATATGTTATGATATGTATGTAGTAGGTATGTTAGGGGTAGTATATCTGTATTAGTATATAGTATAGTTACTGTATGGGTACTATGGAGAGGAGAGGAGCGAGAGAGAGAGAGGAGAGAGAGGAGCGGCGAAGGTAAGCGAAGAATTGTCCGGGCCGAATAGAGTTGACTGTTGTTGATAGAAACATTTATTTATAGTACTTAAAGAGAAACAGGTTCATGAGTCGGGTTGGCTCCGAAATGCCCATTGCATTTACAAAATTGATTGCTCTCATGTAAGTAGCTGTGAAGAACGATAAAAAAATAAATGTTTGAGATTTTAGAAGAAGGAAAAGAGGATCGAGAAGATATTGAAGTGGCGAAATTGATTCGTTTGAAGCTGCTGCTCTTGGTCAGATAGCTACAGAGGACCTCAACCGGGACAGCTGCTAGCGTGGTGATCGGTGAATCTTAAGAACTCTGCCCCTATTGGTATTATATATAATAACACCTGGAAAAAGGTTAAATTTGGAGAGTAGTTTCTTATCCTTTTAGCCAACTGGCAAAAATTTTCAATAAAGTTAGAGGTGGATTTTATGGGTGAATTTGACTTATTTTTGAATAACTTACTAAAATAAATTTCGGATTTTCCCAGGGATGCCAACTTGAAAAATTATATTAAAAAAAAAAAATCCTATAAAGCTATGAAAATTCACAAAATTACTGAATTATTTCAAATTACCGCTGAGTCATTATTTTTTAACAAAATTTTAAATATTTCTTAAAATAAGTAATCTTTTTTAGTTTAAAAATGTAATGTTTGTCATTATTTAATAGCTGAAATGAAGTGGACAGTGGGCGGAGCGTCCACAGTGAACGTCCTATAAAGTAAATTTATAAACAGTATTAATTGGTTTTTTTTCTTCCTAAACTCTGACACGTTTAGGTGGTGTTCTGCATATAATATTTTTAGGTAAATTAAGAGATAGTTTGATATATTTAACATATGTAGAATAGATGGATTTGTAGGAATGAAGGACATTTTTATCTGTTGTTGATATATAGGTCGTTTATATATATATGATGGTTATATGTATAGTTGGGTAGTTATATTATAGTGCAGTATAGTAAGGTGGGTTAGTATGAGGGTTAAGGTATAGTATTAGGGTGGGTTGAGTATTAATATTAGGTCATATAGGTGCTAGATATATATATTGGCTTATCAGTTGTGTGTGTCCATTAACAGCACAAATATCATTGTTTTTCAATCAGATATCTCAAAAACTACACAATAGCTACAGCGAAAAAGGAATACATTGCTGGATGCTGGTCCAATTTTAGTGCGGAAATATGTAAATAAAGAGAAAAAAAAAAAAAAAAAAAAAAAAAAAAAAAAAAAAAATAAAAAAAACATATCTCAAAAACTACAATAGCTACAGCGAAAACAGAATACAATTTTGAATCCTTGTAATTTTAGTAGGGAAAATGTAAAAAAAAATAATAAAAATAAATGAAATAAACATTCCGCTGTTTTTTTTTAGGAGCAGGGGACATAAATATATATATATAGTATATATATATAGGGTTAGTATATATATATAATATATATAATATATATATATATTATATATTGATATATATAATATATTATGTTTTTGGTAGAGTATAGTTAGTGATTATATAGCTATATATGAGCTTTATACGGTAGGCTATATATAGTAGGTATTGTATAGTTATTAAATATTATAGTTGGTATATATAATAGTAATAATGACATTTGAAGGATATCTATCTTTCTATTTGTGTATGTTATTTGTTGGTAGGAATGGTAGTGTAACAAGCGGTGTCGGTCACATGTAGGGGGCCGAGTTCGAACGGTGTAACGTACTAGCGGGGGAGGCGCTTGTGTTTCTCATACGTCCGTAGGGGAGGGGCGGAGGCAAACCCCCGCGACATAGGATGGTTTTGACCTCGTAAAAGTATAGCCTTTAAGATGAGCCTGTTGTGTGTTGCCGGGACTCTCCCGGTTGGGGTGGGATTTAATGTCCTACCCGTAGGTTCCTCTTGTTAATGTTCTCCTGTTGAGACTCCTCTTCTGGACTCCTGGCTTCTCTTTATCTGTGGTGCGGTAGTTATGTTCGCTTGGGTATTTTTCTTTAGTGAATAGGAATATAATTAAAATAATGTCATAAATGTTAATATTAGTAGTCGTTTGAGATTTTTTTTTTTTTAATTTTTTTTTTTATTTTTTTTTTTTTTTTTTTAAACAGACAATCTCTAAACTCTAATTTTACCAGGATTCCAAGAATGTATTCCTTTTCCCTGTAGCTATTGTAGTTTTGGTTAAGATATGAGATAATAAGTATAAAAAATTTTTTTTTTGTAATGAAATACATCTTTCCCATATATATATATATATATATATTATTATATATATATATAATTTATATATATATAATATATATATATATATATATATATATATTATTATTATAATATACTAATTATAATATATATATATATCTATCATATAGATATATATATAATATATATATATATATTTATATATATATATATATATAAATATAAGAGAGAGTATTTTATATATATCATAATATATATATATAATATATATATAGTATATATATATATATAATATATATATATATCTAATAGTATATATATATATATAAATATATATATATATATATATATATATATACTATTATATATATTATATATAATATATTTACAAGTGGAGCTATCGTATTAGTTTTAATATGACTAATTATTGGTTGAAATTTACATCTTCACCTGCTAGAACGAACGTCTTAACCTCCTGAGGTGAGGGTGTGTGGGGGTCTTTCGTAAGGGGTTTGGGGGGTGCCGGTTTTCTATTTAATAGATAACGAAACATCGTGGTTTCTATGCCTTCTATGGTCTTTCTCCCTGAAGCATAAAAAGTAATTATTGAACAACATATTTTAAGGATTACGAGTTGCAATTGTTTAGATATAATTGTTCTTTTTTTATAATGGTTTTTTTATTTTTTTTTTAATTTTTATATTTTGTTTTTTTAGTGCTTTTTTTTTTTTTTTGTATAAGGTCTTTTTTTTGTCTTATCAGTATAAGCATAGCCTACCCAGAAATGATAAGTATATTAAATATTGCCCTAAAAGATTGTTAAACAAATTAGGGTTTTGAAATGAAATCTAATCAGTGTGTGTTAGATACCTCATAAGTGAGATATCGAATCTTTGCATTTCACACTTGTTTAATACCAAAGTTCTACTTTTTTAAGGCGATTAATCTGCCAAATTTTAAGTTAGTTTTTTCTGGTATTTAAAAAAAAAGTGGATAACTTAATTACATCATTGGTGATTTCGATTCGAATACTTAAGTTGAATTTTGTAAACGTGACATATGAATACTAGATTTTTAACTATTTATTACAATTGTGCTGCTAAAACTAATGAACTAATTAAAACTATCATATATTATTTTAATTTTTAAGAAAATTTTGTATTGCTTTAGCTGAAAATATTTAAATTTCAAGTTAAGTTTCGTCTTCAGTTTAAAAATTTCTGAAATTTATAATTGGCCAAAACTACGAATATTTTATTTATAGCTCAAGATTATCCCGTTTAGATTTTAATCAACTACTTTAATAATCATATAAAAATAAATTGTTTAACTACTTTGATATATCCTTTATATTTTTTATAGATCTTGAAATAATGTGTAACACCTAAGTTCTGTGATGTGCAAGTCTTAACACCTAAGTTCTTTGTTGTGCAAAATCTTAACATTTAAGTTCAATATTGTGCAAGATCTTAATACTTAAGATATTTGGTGTGCAAGATCTTAACACCTAAGTTTATTAGCGTGTGAGATCTAAATAATACCAAGACTTTAATAGGTATTTTCTGTTGTGTGCAAAATCTTAATACCTAAGTTCTTTGGTCCTCAAGATATCAGCACCTAAATTCTGTGGCAAGATCGTAACACTTAAGTTCTTTGGTTTGCGAGATCTTAGCATATGTGGTTATCTTAGTTGTGTGGTTATAAAATCTTAACACGTAAGTCCTGTATTGTGCAAGATCTTACAACCTTTATAAAGAACATATCCATTTTCCCACGTAGTCCTATAGGATAAACAACTTATTTTCTTCAGATAATTATTATTTTAATAACACCCCAGCTATTATTTTGATTTTGAAGGTGGGAGAGGGCGAAGTTTGGGGCTTCGTCCACATTAGTTCAACGAGATCAAAAGTGCCAAATACCATTTTATTTCACACTTTGGAGAAAATGTTATTTTTTCTTTTTATATCCTTTCTAGGGGGTTCGGCCGACGGAGGGACAGGGGGGACGAAGTTCCCTCCGTCGTCCCCGCGCTAAGCCGAGAAACCCCGACTCCTGTCCACTTTAATTTTTTACCCGTGCCGGTATCCTGTTAGTTATAAAAGAAAACACATTCCAACATTTGGCAACTTGCGCGCTCCCTCCGACTACTCCAGGCTCTTCGTATTCCTCAAAAAAAAAAACCAATTCCAACATTTTAAACATTTTAATTTTTTAAAAAGCGTATTTTTTTTTTTATTTCAGGGGTAAAAAATGTCTCGCGTGATTAATAAACATGATATTATTTCGTGAACTGTATAGTTTTTAGTTACATGACCTGTCCTGCTTGATAAGTTGATGGAAATTGATAATCGTATCAGTAGGATGGTTCGTATTGTATGTATAATGAACGCGTTGCTATTGGTGGTATTTTAAAGTTCTAAATGAGTATAGTTGTGTATAGTTTACTTAATGTTTAGTCGTTTCCATTTTGTTGGGATAGGGCAGGGATTTGAAAGTTTGGATTGGATGAAGCGATAAAAACTTGTGCTTTATGGTAGCGTACACGACCAACTCGTTACGGGCAAATGAATTCTTATTTTAATTGTTGCTTGTGAATTGAGAACTTAAAGTTACTTGAAAGACATTGTTAATATCCCCAAAAGTTTTTTAACTTTAATAATTAAAGAAATTAATCTTTCATTTTTCAATAAGAAAAAAATTTAAAAATAAGAATTTTTTTTTCACACTAAAATCGAAAATTTACCATATATCAATAAGTTACCGCATGACAGGCCTATGCAATGTTAAAATCTCTTCAAAAATTCGTGACGTCATAGAGGAATACGGTCTCTTTTTTAATTGCATAAGCTTCAATTTTTGACTAGGTTAATTGGTAGAGATACACGTTATGTTAATGTCAGTGCTACCGTTTGCCATATGCTTGTTGGCGGTATAGTGTTGTATGTATCTTGTGGTCATTATAGAGCTATGAAGTATATATATACGATGGAGCGAGTACGACTGATGTGCACATGTAAATAATGTCATACTCAACATCTAGTATTGGCACATAATGTATAGATCTCATTTTAAGGCTTCATTGAATTTAATATTTCGATCTTCCAAGTTCAGATTGCATGTCAAAAATCATTCATAGGAAAGTTCCTTTCATTGAAATGCAAATCAAATTATGTTACTATTTTAATTTTTTTTTGTTTAAAACAAAATCATCTATTTTCTCTTATGGTTATTTTTTAAAAAAAACCAAACCATATGGGGCAGATTATAAACTTATTTATTCATTAGAGAACTCGTAAAGCAGTAAACTTAGTCTTCACATTTTAACCCTAGGCCGAGGTCAGTTTGTTGATATATAAATAAGATGTAAATTGGAGTATTATATTTTTAAAGTCATTTTTTAATAGCCTTGATTTTAGGAATAAATATAATATATATATATATATATATATATATATATAATATAATGATATATTATAATATATATAATAGTTAATATATATATATATATATATAAGTAAATTTGATCCTAACGACTGAGAAACGAATAAATGTGAAGCAACTTATCTTCAATACTATAGTATTTTTATATATTAGATTGTATAGGTGATCAATTGTTATTTGATTTTATACTTTCAAACCATATAAAGCTCCATATGTAGTACAGATTGAATTACATATAAATATTAGGTAAATTTTCATAAGAGTTTAAAATTTTTTTCGACTATATTCAGAAATCAAATCATAGATCTAACATATAAAATTTAATTTAATTTCCGTAAAAACTACCATCATAATTGCATAGTAAATATAAATGTCACAGGCCTGGCATCGTCTACAGATTTTCTGTAAGATTTCCTTTTAAACTGCAACGTTGTTTACAACTTTTATTCTCGGAGAAGGAAAGGGTTTTTAAAAGTTGCACCAACTTATAGATAAGGTAAATTTGTCCAAATGTGGATAGAAAATGTTGTAAAATTAACATTTTTCTTAATTTTTATTTACGAGTTTCTACACAACTCACTATAATATTATATATTTTGCATATCGATACCGATATTTGTTATATATATTTGAAATAATATAGAATATATATATATTATATATAGTGTTGAGACGCTGTGCAAGAGGTCTTATATGTCAGACTGTAAACGTGAATACCCCATTATCCAATAAGAAAGCATTACATTTAATCAAAATCATGTATAACAAGAATCCTCAAAGAAAAGCAGTGTTATGCTGATCCGGTAAATAATAGAAGAGGGGGTTTTTTTGGTGCGGTTTTTTTTTTTTTTTGTTAGAAAAAGACGCCTGCATAATTCAGAAGAGAATTAGACAATATTTTACATTCCAAAATACAAATGAGCAATCTAAAGATTAGAAAGGAATTGAGTATGTGAAATTCACTTTTCGCAGAAAAAAATAATTAATTTTTATATCTTCAATATTTTAGAAATATATATATATATAATAATATAGATATATATATATATATATATATATATATAGTATAATTAAATATATATAATATTATATATAATTTTAAGAAGTATAATATATATTATAATATATATTATGATATATATATATATAATATATATATGATTATAATATATTATAACTATATATATATATATATACTATATAGAGTATGAATAAGAAGTATATATATAGTAATTTATATATTATATAATATAATATATAATATATCTATATATTATATATATAATATATATTTATATCTATTCCGTTGCGTCCGAAAAGTACCAAAAGCATACAAAAATAATAATAATAATAATGGATAATAATTTATAATAATAATATAAATAAAATGTTATTAAGGAATCACGGAATATTTGTGAATTTTATAATAGGCTTAATAAAATGACATAGATTCCTCTTCTCCCATAAATATAATATATATATATATAATATATAATATATAAATATATATATTATATATTAATATATTAAATATATATATATATATAGTGAATAGAGCGGGCAACTAACGAATGACGTGCTAAAATATAAGGAGATTATAAGACAAATAGTGGGATGACTTTGATTCAACAAGTTTTACTTAGCATGTCTTACCGTATTATATATATAATTATATAATATATATTATTATATATAATAATATATTTATATATAATATTATATAATTATATAATATATATATATATATATTAAATATATATATATCAGTACTTGGCACATTTTTTATGATTTTTTAACATCTTTTATATTGTCAAACCCCTTTGCAACTCCATTTTAAATCTTTGAAACTAATTTTATTTTTTACACAGTCGAATAGAACAACAATTGATCATTTGAATTTTTTTGAGACTTAAGTCTAATTATTCGAGTAAATCTTGGCCAACACTGTAAGAAATAGACTGGACCCACCGGTGAACTTATCCCGCGCACGGAAGATTTTGACGAAATCCATCTCTGTGTATTAGTTTTGTGGCTTTGTGAAGTTGAATTCTCTGCCTCTTATACTTTAAATTTTTATTTTGCAGTAATATGTATTGTTCCCAAATGTGATTTATTAAGGTAGGCTTTGTCGAAAAATAAATTAATGTTAATGTTTTTATAATTTAAAACTTTGAACCAATGAGAGCTGGTTCTCGAATTAGTTACCTAAAGGACCATCTTTGTGTGCTTGATAAATATAGAGTATGCGAAAACAGAAAGAAATTTTTAAATCTTTACCGTTCTTATGTCATTCAATAGGAATAATCATAAAAAGAAAATGGAAAAACAGTCAAGAATTTGAAACACCTCGAGTAGGGTTGGAAAATGTGGTCGAAACGTAAAACAACTCCTAGAATCGGATAGAAGATAATCCGACACCTCTTCTAAACAGAAGATTAACTTGCAAACGATTTCTTTTCAACTGAGCTGCGGAAGGGTTTATTTTTGCCCCCGAAAGGAACAGTGAACCAAGAGGCTTTGGAAGTTGGATGAAACGTATCGCCCGTAGAAAGAAGCCTCGGACTTACAGAGATGAATGAATGAATGACACGTTTATGCCTGTGAAGAGAGAACATGTTCAGTGGAGCTTCCGAGCAATGGGATAAAGAGAGAAATGACACATCTATGTTAACTTGTATTGGACAAAAAGAATCATTAATTTAAATTTGAAGTTGTGGTGCATAAAAATAATTTATACTGTTCATAGAATTATTTTCTGTTACAAAAGTATTGCATTCGTTTAGTTTAACTGTCCTGTATATTATTTATATTCATGTGGGTAGTTAGTGTTCTCTTGACTGTATGAACTGTATATTTGCTTTTTCATGTAGTAAGTCTTCTCTTGACGAATCAACCATCGCAGTACTTGATGACCGTGTTCAGACTGTTCAAAGACGAGCTGGTGAAGAATTTTTAGCTCAATTTCTGAAAGAAAACAATAAAATTTCCAACAAATATCATGGTGTGGGGAGCTATTTCGGTGCATGGAACAAGCCGTTTACACATTGTTGATGAACCATGGACCCATTTTAAAGTACCATAGAGGTTATCTTAAAGGTCGTTTGTTACCTCAAATAAGGGAATTGGTAGGGAAAGTCCTTGATATTTCAACAAGGACTCGCTCTCATCATAGTCTTGCAAAATCGGTGAAGACATGGGCATCAGATAATGGCGTTCAGTCGTGCTACATGGGCTGGAAATTCTCCAGACATGAATCCTATAGAGAGTTTATGGTGCATACTCAAGGATGAAATACATAAACAGCCCATTACGACCAAACAACAACTTATTAGAACGTCTTATTGAAGTTTGGTTTCGATCTCCGCGAATTCAAGAAATGGGCAGAACTTTGATCACTGGCATGCCAAGACGTGTAAAAGCACTTATTCACAAAAGGTGGCCAAACTGCTTATTAAACAATATATCATGGATACAAGACACCATCAATAATAGCACCCAATTACAAATGTTTTTTTATCAATTCTAACTTTTATTTTTTTACCCTTTTGAAGCAGAGAGTGGTGAAAGGAGAGAGCTACCTTTTAATGGAAAGAGAGCACAATATCTAGGTCGAGTAGCGACTATATATCTACCAGGGATAGATTGTGGTCGGATGGGGCGCGAGCATTCTCACTGGAACCTAGAACAGGAATATTAAATGAGAACGCGTTATTAATTCCGCGTCGATGTCGAGTCACACAGAGGTATATTCAAGATGTTGTTAGGACGTAATACTGAGAGCTGTGGGCTCAGATCAGGCGTATAGATTATCAGTTAGATAATGCGCTAAGGAGGAATACAGGTGAGAGCCCTATATATATGTAGTATACGAAACTAAAGTCGGTAGTAGATATGAGATAGAGGGATCGAGTGTTGGGTGAATAGAGTATATGGTGACTTTGAACGAGCATGTGTATCGCGCAGAGGCTGCTTTGATATTAGGGTATGTTATGTGATGTGAGAGTATACCTACGATGTGAGCTGGAATGATGGTGGTATTTGAAAAGGGTAGTCAAATGGATCTAAAGTAAATTAACACAATGATGGACAATCTTAGGGTGTTGTTAGTTATGAGAAGAATTATAAAATGAAGGAAAAAATAATTAGGGAGGTGCGTGGTGTGAAGAGATTGTGTAATGCCAAAGTTACATTGAGGTATTTTGGTCATTGTGGAAAGGAAGACTGATAGTCAGATTGGTTAAGGGGATGTGCAGTAGTGAAGTGTGCTGGGAATCGACTGGATGGAGAACAAAAAGTGAATTGAGTCGTAAAAGGGAATACCTAGAGGAGAGGAATATGAGTTTTTTCAGAGGCGAGCAGAAAGGTGCAAAATAGGGGAGCGAATGGCGGGTTTTGTGAGGGGGGTAATGTTTGTGGTCCACCTGAGCATAGGGATGAACCCTACTTGACAGATGCCAGTGAATGTCCGTCACGGTTATTGAAACTGCAAGGTGGATTTTTTCTGACTGCGACGATTCTCACTAAAGGTATAAAGGGGGTGATAAGGTGGGGCTTTTTTTCGACTTGAGTCATATACTTCTTTTACTTTTGTTTCCATGTTGTTCAGTTCGCACCCAACCCTAATCTTGGGAGAGGGTGGTGATGTTTATATATTATAGTTATATATATATATATATATATATATATATATATATATATATATATATATAATTATAATATATATTAATATATATATATAATATTCAAGGATCAAATTTTCTCAGAATGCGCCAGAGCAGAAGACTGAAATTCTATAGAACGAAGATACAAGGGTAAATAGAATACATATATGCTGGCAGACTACTACTGGACCTTAAAAGAGACATTCCAGGAGAGACGTATAAGCGGCAAGAAAAAAAAGGTAATCGAACAGTTGAGTAAATCACATTATATTTCATAAAGTGTAGTTTTTAACAACTTTTTGAATATTAAGTTATTTACTATTACTATGTTCATAAACTATAATACATCCAACACCTCATTTCAAAATACGTAGGTAGTTTAGTTATGCCTATATTTAAACTGTCTCATTAGTTCATAATTGAAATGTAGTATATCTGAAAAACAGAAGCTAAAATAAAGATTTTAGGGTCAAATTAGTTTTCCTCTGAATAAAATTAGTTAATTATTACTATTTCTTTCTTACGTGATCGAAGCAATTATTTTTTCAAAGGTAACAGTGTAACAACATTTTTATATTAATAATATAAATAATATATATATTATATATATATGGAAGTTGTGTAACAAATCGTTTTATAGAGGATATAGTTCCATAGAGATTGAAGAGAATTAATAAGAGCAGATGTTAAAGGTAATTAGGAATTTTTATAACAAGATCATTTAAATATTCACGAAAAGATTCCAAATTTTTTTTAATAAGTGAAAAGCTAAACTTTGACTTGTTAAATAATATGTTGGTCTTTTTTTTTCCTTTTATTACCATGGTTAGCAGTCACTTGTCCGGTTTAGATGTTGAGTAAAATATAAAAGTATTAAATTATAATTTTATCAACATAACAATTCCATGTGTTGAAAAAAAGACAATACCTGTTGAAATTCCTTCTCCAAAGAAGGAAGTAACTTTTAATAAAGTTTCTCAACATGCAAAACCAAACTTCAGGAAAAATTAATAAATTTGTCTTCTCGCTCCTCTTCCTCTAAATCTTCTCACTCTTCCTCTTCTAAATCTTCAAATTCGTCTAAATCTTCTCGTAAAACTAAAATCTTTACACCTCCTGCTTCAACTCTCTATGATATATTAGAAGATCTTAGATTTAAGCCCCAGTACTTGTAAAGGAACATCAGACTTGTTAAAAGACTTGAGAATACAAAGTTAATTTTTAGGACACTTAGTTTAAGAAATATTGTAAATATTTGACGTAATTTTGACGAAAAAAAATATACATTTCTTTCATTAATATTAATTGTTGACAATATAGGGGGTAGTAAAAAAAATTTATATTTATTATATTATCTTCCTATTAATATTAATAACCCAAATTATGAATGTTTCATAATAAATAAATTTTTTAATTAATAATAGTAATATAAATTATAATAAATTTGTATGAAAAAACTCGTACTTATAAAGCTAGCGTCTGTTAACAGAGCACGAGTTCACTCATTTCTGATTTCTAAAAATTAATAAGAAATTGAAATATTAATATTTAGAACAAAAGAAAATTGTAAAATTATATATCTCTTATTATTCATATATTATAAAAAACTTATTTTATTATCTTCCTATTAATATTAATTTTTTCCATTTTCATTTTAAAAACAGTCGTTCGGTTTTCTTTAGTTATCCATCCTTTAAGTATTTTACCTTGCTGCTTTGTCTATTCTAAATAATTTTCATCGTTGTTGTTATTATATCATTTATTTGATTATTTTTATATTCATTTAATTTTATTTATTAATTACGTAGATTTAACCACTTGTTTTAAAATTATTTACTTTAGTTTTTCCACCACCTCTTAAATATAATTTTTCTTATTTTAAGGACTCATTCGACTTCTTAAACTATTTAATATATAAAACTTTTTTTTTATATTTATAATGTTACATTTAAGATTCTAATAAGTATTATTACATAGTATTTTTAGATAATTAAATATATTGTTTTACTCAGTTTTGGAATCGATTAAAAATAATGGAACATTGACTCAGATCCCACTAGATAGAAACTAACTCTTCTAAACATGATGTTTTTTTCAATTTTAAGAGAAATTACACTGAAAAAGGACATTCTAGCATTTTATTTTAGCAAATCTTATATAATGTTTTCTAGTAAACCTAAAAACTTAGTATTGTTTCTTATTATGATTATCAATATTTCTTGCGTGATCTATTATGAGCGTCAACAATACAATAAACTGACACTGACAGATGAAGAGCACGAAAAACTTAAGCTAGCCCAAGTGAGGGTTGGGATTCCCTACATATAAATGGACTGCGAAATGATTTTCAGAGATTGGGGAAAAGAATTGGCAAGGTAAAGGATATTATATGCAATAGTGATGCCGAGACATTGGCATTGACACAAAGGGATGATCTGGAAATTCTCAATATCGTTGTCGCTGGACAGAAACATATAACATCTGTACGACATACAAAGTACGCTGATAACCCAACCAAGTCGACGAGTATAGCCATAGCTGCTTTCACAACATCTCATGTCAGAGTGAAGCTTATAAGCTTTTGGACCCTGTCGGACAGAGTGTTTTATACTGCGATATCGATAGCTGTATATTTATAGCTAGAGAAGCCGATTTTGTTCCGCCTACAGGTTGGTTTCTCGGTGATTTAGCTGATGAAATCGGTATGGGGTTCACAGCGGACAGTTTCGTGTGCACAGGACCGAAATCATATGCTTTCCGCCAGCTAAAAAGCAATGGGGGGTGTACATCATATCTTAAAAGCTTTTTTTCTTTAAAACTAAAGAATACACCTAGTGTAGAACGCTAAGATGTACATAGTCGGTGTCTCTCGGCCTCCAGGTGGACGACGGGGGGAATTCGTCCCCCTCTCTGTCCCCCGTCGGCTCGAGCCCCCTAATAATGTACAAAAAAATCGAAAAATATCGATATTATATCGATTTTAAAGCGCCTAAAACGTCTATTTACCTATATATATATATATATATGTTTATATATAATATAATATAGTAATATATATATATAATAATATATAAATAAAGCTGAATTTCTTTCTAAATTTTCAGACAGCGCTGAAAGAATTTTTTGGAAAAATGCTTTACAAAAAATGAAAATTCGCTTCATCTTCATTTCAAACATTGGCGAAAATGAAGGAACCATAAACTACGAATCTACGATAGAAGCTTTATCGAAAGGAATTAATTTTAAACGAAAACGAAAGTTTAATTCTAAACACTCTAGCGTCAATGAGATCCAGTTAAAAACTAAAACTGCAAAAAAAAAAGAATGAATTTGGAAGTGGTAAAACAACTTTTTTTTTTTATAACGAAATTGAATTTTTTTCTTGAGTGACCGCGACCTGCCTAAACTCATTTTAGCGCTAGAACATGAGGGAACGCAAGAAACAGAAAAAAAAAAGAAAATCGGTTCGGCACCTGAGAAAAGTCGTATGTTATGGTAGTCATAGAAGGGGTTGAACCGAGAGCAAAATAAACTTTTTTTTGCTCCTGACCTTATTCCGTGTGGCGTGTAAGGTAACCTGTGCCATATATATATATATATATATATAATATATATTGAGTTTATATATATATAGTATATGAAGGAGGAGGGAGAGTGAGTATATAGTATAGATATATAATATATAGTCAATTTTAATAGATTCAATATTACTCCCGAAAATCTTCATACCGTAGTCCACACAATCTTACGCACTACCAAATTTGGGAAGGACTTTGATTTTAAACAATGACCAAATAATTACGAAAATTTTCAAAAATTTAGTAAATGTTCATTTGAAGGTCAAAAAATCTATCGATGAACATAAAGCTTAAATTATATAATAACAATAAGATTTAATTTTCTCAAATATATTAGGATGCGATTTAGTTTAAGGCATTAATTTAGCTTTTATTTCCGTCGAAACATGGCCGGTGCAGGTAAGCAAATGCCTATAAAATAAGTTTGAAAAAACGAGATGTTCAAAACTAATTAACTTACTTTATTTAATGCCTTCTTTTAAGAGCTTTTCTCACACAAATATATCGAAGATATCGCTAAAATTCAGCATCGTGTCCGATGCCAGTGACAAACAACAACACCGTTATAGTAAGGAGTAATAAGGAATACAGGCAATGCAGTTACGAAAAAGAATTTATGTAGTCACAGGCGTTACGAAGCTGTTTTTTTTTTCATGAAAGATTTCGCTAATGAAATGTTTCTGATGTAGTCATACAATGTAAAGAGAATTAGGAAGCCAGATTCCAGATGGTATTCTGGCAGTTAGTGCCATATGATGGTGATTAAGTGTGGTAAGGGTGTTCAAATTGTGTAACGTTTGAGCAATTGATTAGTAATCGAGAAATATTTGTTTATATTTGATTATAGGTTTATATACAACTTCACGCGATTGTTAAGTTAGACAGCCGTGTGCTCTCACAAGGAATACAACGGACGGGGACTGACGTAATACTCTCAATTCAGTTTTGTGCGCGAGTACGACAACTTGAAATATCGTTATAGGAGAAACTTTTCTTATTATTTTTTTAATATGACTAATTTAATCTTTTGTCGTCAATTTCATCACATTAAAGTGTTCCAAAATCGTTACGATTATTTTTCCTCAGAAGTGGTAATTTGTTATAATTTTTTTAAGTGCTTATTGACTTTCTAGTATATGTTCAATCATTATATTAGTTATTATAATATATATATAATATATATTATATATATATATATATATATATATATATTATATATATTATTATATATATATATCTATATATATATATATATATTATATATAGAAGAGAGAGAGAAGAGAGAGAGAGAGGAGAGAGAAAGAGAGAGCAAATAAAACATTTTGAAATAAAAATGACAGTAAGAAGCTACATGGGCCTATCGAACTGTCCCAGTCAGGCCAATAGTGTTTAGGAAACAAACAGGTTTCATGCATGAATCACAATTGCACCCTAGGGCTTGTCAATAACTCCATGTATAGTAATACACAAGTTTAAAAATGCTCATGCAAATCCGCAGAGCACCAAAGGGTTTGTCAATAACTGAATAGTAGACACAACCCGTCTACACTAAAAGAAAAAAACTAACCTAACCTACACGCTAACCACACTACAAGCTTAATAAGATAGAGGCCAAACTAAAGAAGTTCCCGCATGATATCTCGAAAACTAAGCATAGGTACAAGAAAAACTAATTACATATATGGAATCAGCGTATGAAAATTTGTATGGAAAATGAAATTTTTTTTTTTTTTTTTTTTTTTTATATCCCAAAACTACGATAGGTAAAGAAAACTAATAACATATAGGAATCAGCGTAAAAAATTCTTTTAAGGGGGCTCGAGCCGGACGGTGGGAACACGAGGGGGGGACGTTTTTCCATACCCGTAGGGGAGGGGCCGGAGGAACCCCCCGACACCCAAATACCAAGAGCGGGTTCCGGAGACCCTCCCCGGAGGGGGAAATAGTCCTACCCCCGTCGCCCCCAGGAGGCCGAAGACCCCGGCCTCTTTGCATCTTTGCGGTTTACCCTGGGGTATTCCTTTAGTAAAAAAAAAAAATTTTTTTTCATACATATTTCATACGCTGATTCTAAATATGTTATTAGTTTTCTTGTACCTATCGTAGTTATGGATATAAAAAAAAATAAAAATTTTTTTTTTTCATTTTCCATACAAATTTCATACGCTGATTCCATATATGTTATCAGTTTTCTTGTACCTATCTTAGTTTTCGAGATATCATGCGGGTAACTTCTTTAGTTTCACCAATAACTTTATAGTAATATCATACAATTTAACCTTAATAACTACTGTAACTAAAACCCCGCCAATTTGGCTTAGGCAAAATATACTATATGATACCAAAACCATCCATATACCTATCCAATCCTTTCTTAAATGATAACAACCTCCTGTGGCAAACCATTCCAAAATTTAACTACCCTATTAATGAATAAAAGCTTTCTTATATCAAGATGGCATGCTTTCTCTTAATTTTCTTATTATTCCCCCTGGTCTCCCGTCCGTGCTCTACTATGTAGAATTTATTGGTCTCCGTATTATCAATAGATGTAAATATTTTGTAGAGTTGTATCATGTCGCCACTCAGAAATCGCCATTCTACAGAAAACTTTACTAACTTCATCCTCTTCTCATAGCTCTTAATTAATTATCACTATGTAACACAAAAAATGTTTCTTTTTATTTTTTTATTGAATCTTATATATTTTTTGACGCTGAACACAGACATGACCTTCATTTTTTTCTATCATCGATACTTTGAAAGTTATTGCAATATTTATGTTTTGGCATTTTTAAGGTTTGTTAATGAGCTTACACTGTAGGTACTTATTACAATTTTTTAATTGATGGTTTAAATTTACGAAGAGTAACTTGAAAAAATTTTTTTTTACTTGATAAGATCATACTTAATATCCCCCAAAATATAAGTTCAAATTCTTTAATATTCAAAAACATGCTAGATCTTGTACATTTAGTGCTTTGTTCATCGTGTTTTTTCTCTTGTGAATCGATTTGGCTTCTCTTATCAAAACCCACATATAATCACCCAATATGGCACTATCTCAACGTCCCTGGTATCGCCTTTCCATTGTCTGAATATCCTGTTGAAATCTTTCACCATGTTCTTCACTTACATCCCCTAAAAGTCCAAATTGCGAGTGTAAAAACGCACCTTTAATGACATATGGCACCCCATATTTTTATAACAATCAATGAGCATTTTATCAGCTGTCTTGTAATTTGGATCTTTACAATTTCCTAAAAATCTTTGAACCCCATTGCGGAATGTAGAATTGCCTCTCGTCTTAATCTGTTCCGATTCTATTAATCGCTGCATGCTTGATAGGAATTTCCGTGGTGGGGCGGTCTCAACCTTTAAATTAATTCTTAAAAACTCATATTCTACAAATCTACCTCTCTACCAAACACTTCCAAGCTTTCCTATCTCTGTTCGAACGGTTTTTCTCGTCTTCCCTGTTGACAATAATAACATCCTTGGCCTTTAACATAACAAAAAGAAATTGTCTTGGAAACCTCACATCAACACGGGTTGCTAGAGTGGCCTTAAAGAAATTGGGAGTTCTGTTATGACTGCGAGACTTTTTTCCTCTTTCCAGTCTCCAGCTATACAAAGGGCCTCATCCGCCTTGTATGGAGGTATTGCTCTCATATCTGGGGCGGGGGGGCTCTTGGTCTCACCCCGGCTTTTGGACAGGGTCTGATCAAAAGCCAAAAGACTTAATAAACTGTTCCGTACTTTCCACTTCTCTCGACCCTCTATCTTTCCGACCCTCTAATCTCATCTATCCATCTGTTCTTTCTATGCTTCTATCTTTACCGGCGGCGATGTGCTGGTGCCTTTTATCTCTTTTCTATAGGTACGCGCAGCGGCAAGGGCTTCGAGGCATTTACCGCCCGCGTACCAAAACCTTTTACGACGCCCTCGTAACCAGCTAGGGCTGCTGTGTCTGCGCATCTGAGTTTTGTGTGGATTATTGGGTACTCCAGACTATCGCTGCGGGTGATTCCCTTGCTTTCCTGCCACCTCTGTTTCTGTGGAATTCCTCTTCATCTTCTGTGTTTCCTGCGAATTTAATTCTTCCCTCACTCAACCTGCTCTGGCGTCATCTGCGTAAATTTTGCGTTAAGTGTGAACTTCTGAGGCGTGCAACACCCCTCCTTGAAATGGGCTGCGCCGTGAGTGTTTGTGACAACTGTAAAAAAAAAAAAAAAAAAGAAAAAAAAAAAATAGGTTCATTTTCAATTATGCTCATCTTTTCTTGCAATTTCTGAGGATTTTAAGCTAAAATCACTTGAACAATATTTATGCTCAATCTTCTGAAAAAAAAACGAGAAAAACCTGCTATATATATATATATATAATATAATATATAATATATTATATATATATATATAAGTATATATATATACTTATATATATATATATATAATAATATAATATATATAATATTATATATTATAGAAGCTGGGTTGAAAACAAACAAAAGTTGTAGTGGAGATTTGAAACAACTTTATTTTGTTGCTCACTTCAGATCCAAACTGAAATGTGTTAAAAAGTAAGTTCTTCCCAAAGAATTGTTTTCAATACGCCAACCTTTGACCTTGAATCTTTTTTTTAAAAACATAAAAATATATATATATCAATGCAGATATACAGTATTAGCTTCAAATATCCTTACATCTTACATGCTAAAGCAACCTGCATAACAGACAAAATCCATAGAAAGATCAGATTTTGTCCCTGTACCTGAAGGTACTGTCGATCGAGAATTGTTTGTTTGGTAGTTATTTGCAACCAATGCCGAAAATATGACCAGACGACCCTACTGAATAACACTGGAAACATCTTTGAACATTTCTTTCAACATCGACAAATGACACGGATGTACTTTGTAGGATAATTGTGTTGATACTAACTCAAATATCATCACTAATTTATCATGCATGATAGAGGTGGGGGGGGGGTGGAAATAGTGATATCTCCACCCAGTCTATGCGTTCCCATGTAGGAAGTGGCTGTTGAGATTGACCGTTTAGCTGCCTTTTATCAGAATCGAACTTGCACATTGGTGGAGGGAAATTTTTCCTTTAAGAGGGTATATGAATTTGGTTTTGACCATGAAAATCTTCTATTGTTTCCCGGTTCATCTGCAACACCAGCCAGCAAACACAGTTCTTCCTTGGATGACAAAAATGGAAGTTGTTTAGGAGGCATCTGGAGAAATGAGTGTTCTGATTCCTCAGGGAGAAAGTTTTTTGATAAGCTCGTGATACCCATAAAGCGTGAAAATTCCTTTGCACCCATCGCACATGAAGGACCTATTAACCAAACTGCTCTCATTTGACCCTCAGACCAAACCCATCATTAATTTTCAACCAATTCCAGGTTCTGTAGTTGATGTTCCTGAACAGTTACGAAAGATCTAAGTTATGAAAACAAACATTGAAGGAAAAATCTTGTTATTAATTCATTTCACAAAAAATGCAGATGATAATAATATGCGGTATTTGAAAACTGCACAGCCGGGTGCCTTAAAGCCATGCAAGGTGGTAACTAAAGCTAAACAGACTGCTTCGAGTTGGTACGTTTCAAACCAGAATCCGCCTCTGTGACTGAGTCGCGTTTGGTTACGATTCGTACTGACTTTAATGCCCCCATATGGGTTCTATATCCGCTCCCATGGTCCCTTCTGTCAGGATGGTCAAAGAATTTCCCACTTATGTGATCCTGACAGTATCTAAGAAATCGTTCTTCCTGGGGATCAGAACATCATTTCTCCCAGTGCTCCCTAAATCGATACTTCCGAATTTTTGGTCAATCGCAGAAAACTTTTGCTAGCTGGTGTGCAGATGAACGGGATAACAATAGAAAGATTTTCCATGTCAACAATTCTTCAAGCAAGAAAGAAAAATTTCCGTCCACCGATTGCAAGTTCGCTGCTTTTGATAAAAGGCAGCTGCTAAACGTCAATCTCTCAACCGCCACTTCCTGATGGAACTTGATAGACTGGGGGGAGTATGTCCTATTCACCCCCCCCCCACCTCTTCTTGATGGAACAAAATATATAATCGCATTTGTTAGTAAGAACCAATTATATTACCAAAGTAATCCCGTGTCATTCGTCAATCTAACGTTCAGTGACCCAGTAGAGAGAGTGAGAAGATGTGAGCCCGATCACTGTGTGTCATGGCTATGGTGCTTATATCCGAGAGTAGCTGTTGGTCAAGACTGTGATAATATGAGGTCATTACTTCCTGCATGCGTGCATATTACTACAACCCTAAACATTCTCGAATCGAAGTTACCTTCAGTAAGGACAAAATCTGATTTTCTATGAGATTTTGTACCTATGCAGGTTGTTTAACTTGTAAGAATAAAAGGTTTGTTAAGCTATACTGCATACCCTCGCAAATTGCAATCATCCCAAGCTTAATAAAAAATTCAAGGTAATGGGAATTCAAAATTTTTCCGCAGTGTCGTCTTATCACCTTGCAAATTAACATTTATACACATAAATAAAGTTTTGTTCAAAATGACACTGTACAACTTTGTATGTTTTCAACCCGGCTACTATATTATAGTACTATATATATATATTATATTATATATATATAATATATATATATATACTATATACTATATATATATATATATATATATATATATATATATAATTGATCTTTTGAAGTTTTTTCTATTTTCTTTTCTTAGATAGATGAGCTCATTGAAACAAGCTTAAATATGCTTAAATCCTCGAAATTGAAAGAAAAGATGAGCATAATTGAAAATGAATTAATACTCCTTTTATTTTTTTTTTTTTTTTTTTTTTTTTTTTAACAGTTGTCAACCAACACTCACGGGCGAAGCCCTATTTTCAAGGAGGGGGTTGTTGCACGCCTCAGAAGTTCACACTTCGCAAATTACGCAGATGAAGCACAGACGCAGGCTTTGAAGTGAGGGAGATTAAATCAGCAGGAACAACCAGAAATGGAAGAGCATATTCCACAGTAACAGGAGGTGCAGTAAAGGAAAGCAAGCACCGCAAGCGAACTCCGTCTGAGTTATCCAAATATCCACACAAAAGACTCATGCTAGACTACAGCACGCCCTAGTGTTAACGAGAAGGCGTCGTAAAAGTGGTGGTACGCGAGTGACAAGTTCCCTCGAGTACCTGCCCGCTGCGGTACCTATAGAAAAGAGATAAAGCACCAACATCGCGCCGTAAAGATAGAAAGATAGAAAGAAAGATAGATAGATAGAGATAGAGGGTCGAGAAAGATAAGAGGTCGAGAGCAAAGTGGAAAGTTTACGGAACATTTTAAGTCTTTTGGCTTTTGACTCGACCCTGTCAAAAAGCCGGGTGAGAAAACCCCTCCCCCCAGATATGAGAAGCAATACTCCAATACAAGGGCGGATGAGGCCCTTTATAGCTGGAGTAGCTGAGAAGAGGAAAAAAAGTCTCGCAGTCCCTAAGCAGAACTCCCACATTTCTTTAAGGCCACTCTAGCACCGTTGTGATGTGAGGTTTCCAAGACATTTTTTTGTTTAATGTTAACCAAGGATTGTTTATATTGTCAACAGGAAGACGAGAGAACTGTAAAGAGATAGGCAAAGTTGGAAAGTGTTTTTTAAGAGAGGTGATTTGTCAGAAGTTGAGTTTTTTAATAGAATTAAAGTTTCAACAAGGTTGAGACGAACCCCACCCGGTAAATCCTATCCAGATCAGCGATAATAGAAGGATCGGAAAAGATTTAATGAACGAGATCGCCAAGTTCTTGACATTCCGCAAATGGGGTTCAAATGATTTTTAGGAAATTGTAAAGATCCAAATTCAGACAGCTGATTAAAAATTCCCTTGGTGCTATATATAAATAATGGGTGCCATATAGGTGACGGGCGTTTTTTACACTCGCATTTGGACTTTTAGGGGATGTAAGTGAAGAACATGGGGAAAGATTTCAACCAGGATATTAAGACAATGGAAAGGCGATAACAGGGACGTTGGGATAGTGCCATGCCATGATGGGTGATAATATGTGGGTTTTGATAAGAGAAAGCCAAATCGATTCACAAGAGAAAAACACGATCCAAAAAGGAAGTTAAGAATGTCAAAAGTAAGCTTGTTTTTGGAATATTAAAGCATTGACTTATATTTTGGGATATTAGTATGATAGTATCCAAGTAAAAAAAAATTTTTTTAAGTTACATCGTAAATTTAAACCATCAATTAAAAAATTGTTTAAATAAGTACCTACAGTGTAAGCTTATTAACAAACCTTAAAAATGCCAAAAACATAAATATTGCAAATAACTCGCAAAGTATCGATGATAGAAAAAAATTGAAGTCAGTTTCTGTGTTCAGCGTCCAAAAATCATAATTAAATTTCAAGTAAAAAAATAAAGAGAAACATTTTTTGTGTTACATAGTGAAATTAATAAGAGCTATGAGAAGAGGATGAAGTTAGTAAAGTTTTCTGTAGATGGCGATTTCTTAGAGAGGACATGATACAAGTCTACAAGAATATTTACATCTATTGGATAATACGGAAGACCAATAAATTCTCCTAGTAGAGCACGGACGGGAGATCCGGGGGCATAGTAAGAAAATTAAGAAGCATGCCATCTTGATAAAAGAAAGCTTTTATTCATTAATAGGGTAGTTAATTTTGGAAATGGTTTTGCCACAGGAGGTTGTTGTGTATTCAACGTTGGATTGGATCTTGTATACGGAAATGGTTTTGGTATCATTTAGTATATTTTTGTAAGCCAAATTGGCGGGGTTTTAGTTACAGTAGTTATTAAGGTTAATTGTATGTTACTACTATAAAGTTATTGGTGAAACTAAAGAAGTACCCGCATGATATCTCGAAACTAAGATAGGTACAAGAAAAATAATAACAATAATGGAATCAGCGTATGGAAATTTGTATGAGAAAAATGAAAAAAAAAATGTTTCCATTTTTTTTTTATATCCACAAATATACGATAGGTACAGAAAAATTTATAGTTATATTTAGGTATAACGTATGAAATTATGTGTGAAAAAAGATATTTGGTTTGTTAAAACTAAAGGATAAAGTAAACCCCAAAGATGCAAAGAGTCGGGGTCTTCGCGCCCTCCTGGGGACGACGGGGTCAGGACTATTTCCCCCCTCGCGGGGAGGGTCTCCGGATACCCACCGCTCATTGGTATTTGGGTTGTCGCGGCGGGTTCCTCCGCCCCTCCCCTACGGGGTATTGGAAAAGACGTCCCCCCTCTGTCCCACCGTCGGCTCGAGCTCTCTAAAAAATTTTTTACGCTGAGTCCATATATGTTATTAGTTTCTTCTACCTATCCGTAGTTTTGGAGATATAAAAAAAGAAAAAAAAAAAGAAAAATTTCATTTTGCTATATCAAATTTCATACGCTGATTTCCATATAATGTAATCAGTTTTTCTGTACCATCGACCTATCTTAGTTTTCGAGATATCATGCGGGTAACTTCTTTAGTTATGGCCATTTTATAAAGCTTGTAGTGTGGTTAGCGTGTACTTTAGGTATTTTTGTTTTCTTTTTAGTTTTTGACTTTGTGTCTACTATTCAGTTATTGACAAACCCTTTGGTGCTTCTTGCGGATTTGCATGAGCATTTTTAATACTTTGTGTATAACTATATAGGTTATTGACAAGCCCAGGGTGCATTGTGGATTGCATGACCTGTTTGATTGACTGATTCTGTGGTTTGACTGGGACAGTCCGTATAGGCCCATGCTGGCTTCTTACTGTCTTTTTATTTCAAATGTTTTATTTTACTCTCCTCTTTCTCTCTCTACTCTCCTCTCTCTCTCTCTCATCTCTGCTCTCTATTATATATATATATATATATATAGATATATATTATATATATATATATATATATATTATATTATATAATATATATATTATATATATATATAGTATATATATATATATTATTTTGAACTTTGAACGTTTGTCATTTTCCTTAAAATTAAATAAAAATTCCTAATTCTGGAAAAATAATCGTACGTTTGGCATTTAATGTGATGAAAATTGACGACATAGATTTTAATTATCATATTAAAAAAATAATAAGAAAAAGTTTCTCCTATATCGATATTTCAAGTTGTCGTACTCGCGCACAAAACTGAATTGAGAGTATTACGTCAGTGTATTTTGTGAGAGAAGGCTGTTAATTACAATCGGTGAAGTTGTATAAACATATAATCAAATTAAAATATTTTCGATTATATAATTGTTCAACCGTTAACAATTTAGAAACCTCACCGACTTCATACCATCATCTGATAATGCCAGAATACCATTCTGAATCTGGTTCTAATTCTTTAATTGTATGACTGAATCAGAAACTTTCATAGCGAAATCTTCATGAAAAAAAAACAGCTTTGTAACGCGTGACTACATAAATTCTTTTAACTGATTGCGTATCCTTATTACTCTTACTATAAGGTGTTGTTGTCACTTTGGCATCGAACGATGCTGAATTTTGCGATTATTTGATATATTTGGTGTGAGAAAAGCTCTTAAAGAAGGTTAACTAAAGAGCAAAAAGTTTTGAACATTGTTTTTCAAAACTTATTTTTAGGCATTTGCTTACCTGCACCGGCCATGTTGACGGAAAATAAAAGCTAAATTAATAGCCTTAAATTAAATGCATCTATATATTTGAGAAATTAACATCTTGAAGTTGTTGCCAGCCTATATTGAAGATTTTTTATATGTTTATTGTTATTATTTTGCGCAATTTTGACAATCATAATAAAATTTCTAAAATTAAATTTGAGAATTTTCGTAATCATCCGCAATTGTTTAATACTGCATAAAGTGTAAGATTGTCTGTGGACTAAGCGCTGACACTCACACACACTGAAGTAATTTTAAAATCTATGATATAGTGTGAGAAACATTGGATGATATATAGTTTAACGAGAGTATATGTGCTAGATATGTACTAGAGTAGCACCCGCCGTATAAGAGCACTTATATGACCAGAGCAATGAGTGAGTGTATTAGAGCCGTTTAGGCTATTGATAATACCCTAACCTAAGGTTATGGGAATTAACGTCTTACACTAAGTGATCTAACTGGCATGCATTTGAGGAGTGCAAGGCGACTATATAATATAGGCTTTCGAATCTAGGTGCTCCCGTGGAACTTATCTGCACCAAAGTATTAGATGAGAGGACAGTGTCATATACGTTAACACTGGCACCAACTACGGAACGTAAGGTCAGAGGCACAAAAAATTTATTTTGCTGGTATTTAATTGCAAACTCGACGATAAATAGATGTTCTAGGTGTGAAACTGATTTGTTTTTTTTTTTTTTATATCGTGGGATCCGCTGGATTGCGGATGAGGGAGGTAAACACACCTGGAACACTAGGCAATGGTCGGGTCACTGCCAAAAAAAAAGAAATTAAATTTTCGTATAAAAAAAAAAAGTTGTTACCCTTCCAAATTCCATTTTTTTTTTTTTTCAGTTTTGGTTTGACCGCACCAACAAGAAATACTATACATAATTACAATATGTAATCCATTTCATTAACAATTTTCCGCATCCCACGGACCGACTACGAAGCATATCGCTGAGATGTCAGTCAATACAAGAAATAACTATTTAAACAATAAAGAAATATTGTTTTATCATTTGTCGGTCTTTAGAAAGATGTTTAATTTTCAATTAGACTTTGGTTTATATTCAGTAATTTACTAAATTATAGTATTTTCATGTAACGTGTTAAGTAACTTATATATATATTATTATATATATTATATAATATATATATATATTATATATATATATATATATATATATATTATAATATATATATGCATATATATATAATTATCATAGTCTTACTATTTCACGGTAAAGTATGTAAAACTTTTTAAAGGCGGCTTTAAAAATGTCGCATATAATACGATATTTGTCGATTTTTTTGCGGGCCATGGTTCTAGATATCGACACGCTTGCGTGAGTATACCACCGGAGTGGACCTTGTGTCTAGCAGCGCCGAGGCACTATAGTGGCAGATCATTCACGTGTACACATCAGTGGTTCATTGAGCGCCACCGCTTACGTTACACAGTAGAAGCGGTCAAAGAGCGCGCTGTTGCGGCTGGACTTAGGTCGGCGTGTTTCTATTAGTGAACAAGATTGCGTTGCTGGCGTGATATACGAGGGTATACTTCTGTCACAACGTTTTCGCGGTAGTAAGGTGTGTGTACATAAGGTTCAAATGCATCGCACAAAAGCAGTTGCGTCCAGAATCGCGAACTGAGTCCACATGATCAACCGGTACGGATTGCATAGCAACTGTCGCAATGAGAGATGGGCGGTGCGAGGCGGCACCGCACGATCATTATTATACTGAGCTTCGAGATGATAGTGTGCTGCCACAGCTGCTGATCGCGGTACGACCAGAGAGTTGTGGAATGAGCAGTAGGCGGTCGAATCGATGGACTTCATAAGGGATGGTCCCGAACTCAATGTTCGCTGGAAAAGAGCAACCGGTGTCACGACTCCTCGCGCAGGTGACAGGAGCTCAGTTTCTGAGAAGGCATGTATGAAGCGTGCAGTTTCCTGAGCTACGTCTTCAGGGCAAGTCATACGTGGAAGCCAAAAGAACGGCCGTAATAGGAGAGGCCGGGAGCCGAACGGGGGGAACAGAAGAGGGGGACGAATTTCCCCCGTCGTCCACCTGGAGGCCGAGAGACACCGACTTCTGCCACTTTTTTTTTAGCGTTTTTCTATCACTTTTTGATCGTCTTTAGTTTTAAAGAAAAAAAGCTTTTAAGATATGATGTACACCCCCCATTGCTTTTTAGCTGGCGGAAAGCATATGATTTCGGTCCTGTGCACACGAAACTGTCCGCTGTGAACCCCATACCGATTTCATCAGCTAAATCACCGAAAAACCAACCTGTAGGCGGAACAAAATCGGCTTCTCTAGCTATAAATATACAGCTATCGATATCGCAGTATAAAACACTCTGTCCGACAGGGTCCAAAAGCTTATAAGCTTCACTCTGACATGAGATGTTGTGAAAGCAGCTATGGCTATACTCGTCGACTTGGTTGGGTTATCAGCGTACTTTGTATGTCGTACAGATGTTATATGTTTCTGTCCAGCGACAACGATATTGAGAATTTCCAGATCATCCCTTTGTGTCAATGCCCATGTCTCGGCATCACTATTGCATATAATATCCTTTACCTTGCCAATTCTTTTCCCCAATCTCTGAAAATCATTTCGCAGTCCATTTATATGTAGGGAATCCCAACCCTCACTTGGGCTAGCTTAAGTTTTTCGTGCTCTTCATCTGTCAGTGTCAGTTTATTGTATTGTTGACGCTCATAATAGATCACGCAAGAAATATTGATAATCATAATAAGAAACAATACTAAGTTTTTAGGTTTACTAGAAAACATTATATAAGATTTGCTAAAATAAAATGCTAGAATGTCCTTTTTCAGTGTAATTTCTCTTAAAATTGAAAAAACATCATGTTTAGAAGTTAGTTTCTATCTAGTGGGATCTGAGTCAATGTTCCATTATTTTTAATCGATTCCAAAACTGAGTAAAACAATATATTTAATTATCTAAAAATACTATGTAATAATACTTATTAGAATCTTAAATGTAACATTATAAATATAAAAAAAAAGTTTTATATATTAAATAGTTTAAGAAGTCGAATGAGTCCTTAAAATAAGAAAAATTATATTTAAGAGGTGGTGGAAAAACTAAAGTAAATAATTTTAAAACAAGTGGTTAAATCTACGTAATTAATAAATAAAATTAAATGAATATAAAAATAATCAAATAAATGATATAATAACAACAACGATGAAAATTATTTAGAATAGACAAAGCAGCAAGGTAAAATACTTAAAGGATGGATAACTAAAGAAAACCGAACGACTGTTTTTAAAATGAAAATGGAAAAAATTAATATTAATAGGAAGATAATAAAATAAGTTTTTTATAATATATGAATGATAAGAGATATATAATTTTACAATTTTCTTTTGTTCTAAATATTAATATTTCAATTTCTTATTAATTTTTAGAAATCAGAAATGAGTGAACTCGTGGTCTGTTAACAGACGCTAGCTTTATAAGTACGAGTTTTTTCATACAAATTTATTATAATTTATATTACTATTATTAATTAAAAAATTTATTTATTATGAAACATTCATAATTTGGGTTATTAATATTAATAGGAAGATAATATAATAAATATAAATTTTTTTTACTACCCCCTATATTGTCAACAATTAATATTAATGAAAGAAATGTATATTTTTTTTCGTCAAAATTACGTCAAATATTTACAATATTTCTTAAACTAAGTGTCCTAAAAATTAACTTTGTATTCTCAAGTCTTTTAACAAGTCTGATGTTCCTTTACAAGTACTGGGGCTTAAATCTAAGATCTTCTAATATATCATAGAGAGTTGAAGCAGGAGGTGTAAAGATTTTAGTTTTACGAGAAGATTTAGACGAATTTGAAGATTTAGAAGAGGAAGAGTGAGAAGATTTAGAGGAAGAGGAGCGAGAAGACAAATTTATTAATTTTTCCTGAAGTTTGGTTTTGCATGTTGAGAAACTTTATTAAAAGTTACTTCCTTCTTTGGAGAAGGAATTTCAACAGGTATTGTCTTTTTTTCAACACATGGAATTGTTATGTATAAAAATTATAATTTAATACTTCTTATTTTCTCAACATCTAAAACGGAAAAGTGACTGCATAACCATGGTAATAAAAATGAAAAAAAAAGACCAACATATTATTTAACAAATCAAGTTAGCTTTCAACTTTTTGGTATTTTGAGAAATCTTTTCGTGAATATTTAAATGATCTTGTTATAAAAATTCCTAATTACCTTTATATAAGGGTTTAATTCTCTCTTCCAATCTCTTGGAACTATATCCTCCATAAACGTTTGTTTACACAACTTCCATATAATAGTTATATATATATAATATATATATATATATATATATATATAATATATAATATATAGATATATATAAATATATACTATATATATATATATTATAATAGATATATATATATAATATATATATATATTATATATTATATATATAATTATATAAATATATATATATAATATACTATTATATATATTATATTATTAATATATAATATATATATAATATATAATATATTATATATATATATATATATATATATTATATATATATATACTATCTATATATATTACGTTTATAAATATATATATATATATATTATTATATATTATAATTATATATATATTAATATATTATATTATATATAATTATATATATATATATTATATATATATATATATATATAAATATAATATATATTATATATATATATATTATATGAACTATTTTTCAAAAAATGCTATTAAATCTTAGAAAAACTTGTAGCCAAGGCTTAAAATGTTTAATATTTGTAAAAATCTACATCAGGCAGTTAAGTGAAAGGGCCTGAAAAAATCATCAGATTCTTCCTCAATTTCAACCTCTAAAGGAGGGGATTTAACTATCCATTTACTTTTGAAATTATTCTGGTTCAGGTTGTTGTTTGTTGTTGTTCTCTTTAGGATAGTCTTATTTCACCCCCACCCTATCTACTGTTCGATTTACCTTTTTTGCTTTCTCTCTTCCTCATTGCTATCAACTTCTCATCTCTAATTCCTCAGTTTCCTGGTAGGATTTGCAGAAGTTCAATTTCTTTTGGATCTGTTCTAATTTTTAGATTTTCAGCTCTGCTTCTCTGGCGCATTCTGAGGAAAATTGATCCTTGATATATATAATATATATATATAATTTTATATATTATATTATATATAATATTATATATATATATAATATTTATAATATTATATATATATATATATAAATATCACCCACCTTCTCCCCCAAGACTGGGGTAAGGTGCGACACATGAACTGGAAACAAAAGTAGAAAGTCATGACTTCAAGTCGAAAAAAGCCCTACCTTACACCCCCTCCTCTACCCTTTAGGGGAATCGTCGCAGTTATCGAAAAATCCACCTGCAGTTTCAATAAACACAGTGACGGACATTCACTATGGGCATCTTCATTGTAGGGTTCATCCCTATGCTTCAGGTGGACCACAACCATACCCCCCTCACAAAACCCCGCCATTCGCTCCTATTTTGCACCTTTCTGCTCGCTTCTGCAAACAACTCATATTTCCTCCTCCTTCTAGGTATTCCCCCACTTACCGACTCAGTCACTTTTGGTCTTCCCATCCAGTTCGTTCCCAGCACACTCACTTACTGCACATCCCCTTAACCAACTGACTTATCAGTTATCCTTTCCACATGACCAATCACCTCAACGTACTTTCATTACACCACTTCTTACACCACGCAACTCCCACATGCCGTTCATCCCTCATTTTATG
Organism: Trachelipus rathkii; assembly: GCA_015478945.1. NCBI lineage: Eukaryota > Metazoa > Arthropoda > Malacostraca > Isopoda > Trachelipodidae > Trachelipus > Trachelipus rathkii. The sequence goes on from JABUQX010072052.1 coordinate 34,623, forward strand.
AATTCTTTCACCTATCTCACACCTAGATTGTCCATCTGAACACATTTACTTATAGATCTATACCTCTTAATTCCAGACCATAGTTTCACTTACCTATACATTAACACATGTTAACAACATACCCAAATAACCCATAGCGCACCAAGACATAGATCCCTTTCCATCACAAGGATTATTTATATATATATATATATATCATATATTATATATATATATATATATATATTATATATATATATATATATATAATATAATATATATTATATATATTACAGTACTGCACATTAATTATTGGATTTTTCAAAAATTTCATATTTTCAACAAAAGGGTAAAAAAAATAAAGTTAATTGAATAAAAAAAACATTTATTTGGTGCTATATGATGGTTGTTGTATATGATATATTTTTTAATAAGCAGTTTGGCCACCTTTTGCATGAATAAGTGCTTTAACACGTCTTGGCATGCCAGTGATCAAAGTTCTGCACATTTCTTGAATTCGCGGAGATCGAAACCAAACTTCAATAAGACGTTCTATAAGTTGTTGTTGTCGTAATGGCTTGTTTTATGTATTTCATCTTTGAGATATGCACCATAAACTCTCTATAGGATTCATGTCTGGAAAATTTCCAGCCCATGGGCACCTGAACGCCATTATCTGTGCACCATTTCTTCACCGATTTTGGCAGTATGGCACTGGAGACCAAGAGACGTGTTGAAATACAATCGAAGACTGAATTCACCATACCATTCCTTATTTGAGGTAAACAAACGACCTTTAAGACCTCTATGTACTAATGGTCCATGTTCCATCAACAATGTGTAAACGCTGTTCCATGCACAGAAATGCTCCCACAATGATATTTGTTGGAAATTTCTATTGTTTTCTTCAGACAATGAGCTAAAAATTCTTCACCAGCTCGTCTTCGAACAGTCTGAACACACGGTCATCAAGTACTGCGATGGTTGATTCGTCAGAGAAGACTACCTACATGAAAAAAGAAAAATATACAGTTCATACAGTCAAGAGAACTAACTACCTACATGAATATAAATAATATTACAGTACAGTTAAAAAAAATACTGTCACAGATACTGTACAGAAAATATTCCTATATCCACTAATAAATTATTTATGCACCACAACTTCTAAAATAATTAATGAATCTTTTGTCCAATACAAGTTAACTATAAATGTGTCATTCTTACCTTTTCCCATTGCTCGGAAGTCCACTCAACATGGTTCTTAGCCCAGGCATAACGTGTCTTCATCATCATCTCTGTAGTCGAGGCTTCTTTCTCGGGCGATACGCTTTCAATCCAACTTCCAAAAGCCTCTTGTTCACTGTTCTTCGGGCAAGAATAACACCCTCCGCAGCCAGTTGAAAAGAAATCTGTTTTGCAAGTTAATCTTCTGTTAAGAAGAGCCTCTTTTATTATCTTCTATCCCATTTTCTAGGAGTTGTTAAGCAGTTGCGACCACAGCTTCAAACCAAACAGGGTTCATATTCTGGCTGTTTTCCATTTTCGTTTTATATGTAGAAACAGATTGTTTAATAAACGGGAATTTTTCCGAAATTTGCAGTCTTACAGCGACCGACACTTAATAGAACAGTATTTGGACCAACTTTCCGTGGACTATTAAGTCCTTAAATTTAACCGCATTTTCTAAGCTTCTAAATGCATAGGTTTGTAAAAAATATAAAAGACAAAGCTATTTTTATAAAATCAATTTAGCAAAATTAAAATTTGCAAAAATTTAAAAATTAAAGATCTAAAGGGCAGAAATTCAACTTTCACAAAAGCCAACACTAATACACAGAATGATTTCGTCAAAATCTCGTGCGCCGACTAATACACGTGGGTCCAAGTTATTTCTACAGTGTTGCCAGATTTCTCCAAAAAGATTTAAAGTCTCTAAAAAGTTATGAATTAATAGTTGTTCGGTGCTATTGTATAAAATAAAATGATTGCAATAATTTAATACATTTTGTTGACCAATTTTGTTGAAAAATTTGAAATTTTTTGAAAAATCCATACATAATTCTTCCAGTACTGTTTGTGAATATATAATATATAATATAATTATATTATATTATATATATATATATATATATATATATATAATATATATATATATATATATATATATTATATATATATATATATATATATATAATACGGAGATGCTAACGTAAAAAACTATGCTTGAATCAAAGTCATTTCTTCTTATTTGTTTAATAATCATCCTTATATTTAGCACGTCATGTCGTAGTGCCCGCTCCTATTCACTATTATATTATTATATATATATATATATATTTATATATATATATATATATATATTAATATATATATATATATATATATATATTATTGGAGAAGCAGGAATCTATTTCATTTTATTAAGGCCTCATTATAACCTTTATAAATATTTCGTGATTCTCTTAATCAACATTTTATATTTTATATTATAATTATTATTATTATCTATTATTATTATTTCTGTATGCTTTTATAATTGTAAGGACTGCAACGGAATATATATAGTATATATATATATATATATATATATATATATATAATTAATTATATAAATATATATATTATATATATATATACTTCTTAAATTATAATAATAAATATATATATATATATATATATATATAATATATATATATATATATATTATATATATATATTATATATATATATAGTATATATTACTTCTTAAAATTATAATTTATATATATAATAAGATATATATATATATATTAGCATAATATATATTAAATATATATATAAAATAAATATAACATTATATTAAAATATTGAAAGACATGACAAATTTAATTTATTTTTAGACGAAAGTGAAAGTTCACTTACTCAAGCTTGCTTGGTCTTTTCTTCTATTATGTTTTAAGGAAAATTTTATAAAAATCTGTAGGATATATAGGGATGTAATTCGGACGAACTTTATTCTGACTGATCCATTTTTCAATGTTTTCTTGGGATTTTGTATACATATTGATCTAAATGTAATCTTTCTTATTGGATAAGGGGTATTCACGGTTCAGTCGCATATAAGACCTCTTGCACAGCGTCTTCCAACACCTTAATTATATATATAATATATATATATTATATATATAATTATATATATATTATATATATATATAGTATATATTTGTATATAATAGATTTCAGACGTTTTTTTTTTTCATTATAAATGAAATGGAGAAAATGTTAAATTATCGTGTATAAATTAAAATTCGAGAGAAAAATTAAATTAGATATAACTTGGTGCAAATTTTAAAAAACCCTTTCCTTCTCCGAGAAGAAGAATAACGTAAACAACGTTGCCAGTTTAAAAAGAACTTGACACAAAAGTCTGTAGACGATGCCAGGCCTGTGACATATTTATATTTACTATGCAATTATGATGGTAGTTTTTACGGAAATTAAATTAATTTTATCATGTTCCAATATGATTTATTTCCTTTTTATCAAATTTATTTGCAAATAAGGTGTTTGACACTCTTCCATATCTATGATTATTAAATGTACGAAATTAGGCTTTTTATTCCGTCAAAATATAAAAAAAAAAATTTGGTATGATATAAGAATGTAAATATGTAAAAAACTCTAGTAAAGAAGATATGTTGCCTCCTTCTATTTCGTCTCCAGTTTTGCTGAAGAATTTACTTTATTATATATATATTATAATATAATATATATATATATAATATATATATATATATATATATAATATATTATTATATATATATATATATATTATCCTTAAAATAAGGCCAAGTTAAACAAAAATAGTACTTTAAATATAATACCCCAATACATCTTATTATATATTCCAAAACAAAACTGACCTGGCCTAGGTTAAAAATGTAAGCCTAAGGCCTGCTTACGAGTTTCTAATAATAAAAGCTCGAACCTAGCCTATGAGTGTTATAGAGCAACAATAACAACGTTATTTTTCAATACAAAATTGAATCTAGTTCCAGACCACACGATTACTTAAACATATAACATAATTTTGGAATTTGATTTTCACATGAAAAGAAACCTCTTCCTATGATGATTTTTGACATGCAATTGAACTTGGAAGATCGAAATATTAAATTCATGAAGCCTATAATGAAACAAAAACGTTCATATAGTAGTATAACATATAAAAAATTAATTTAAGTCACAATAGTTATATTGTTATATTATATTTATATACTTAAAATACTTATATTAGTACACACTACACGATCAAAAAAAAAAGTAGCCCACTTGCATTCCAGAATCTACAGATTTTTACAGATCCTAGTCACATTTGAAAGCTTTTGCAATAAAAAGAAGACCCCGTATCCTCTATGACGTCACGAATTTTTGAAAGAGATTTTAACATTGCATAGGCCTGTCATGCGGTAACTTATAGATATGGTAAATTTTGATTTGGGTGACTAAGAAAAATTCTTATTTTAAATTTTTTTTAATTGAAAATGAAAAACTTAATCTTTAATTATTAAAGAAAAAACTTTGGGGATTAAAATGTCTCAAGATTTAGTCTTTCAATTCAAAAGAGCTAGAAAAACGATTTGGTTACCCCAAACTAAAGTGTAGTTTATAAAAGCAAGTTTTTTTTGTAACACAATATTAGAATAAGTTAAATACAACACAATGGAAAGAATAAATTAAGTTATAACATATACTCTTAACTTAAAATAAAATAGCAACGTCGTTCATTATATAAATAGAAAAATTAACTGATACGATTTAAATTTTCCATTTGAAACTTGAGGCCAGGTATGTAACTAAAAAACTATAAAAACAGCTACACGAAAATAAAATATCATTTTATTAATCAGGAGACATTTTACCCCTTGAAATAAAAAAAAATTAAAGTTTTTTTAAAAAATTAAAATGTTAAATTGTTGGACAAACTCGTTTTTGAGAATACGAAAGAAGCTGGAGTAGTCGGAAGGAAGCGCGCAAAGTTGCAAATGTTGAATTTTTTTCTTTTATAACTAAAAGATATCCGACGGGAAAAATTATTAAAGATGGACAGAGTCGGGTCTCGGCCTACTGGGGGACGACGGAGGGAACTTCGTCCCCCCTCTGTCCCTCCGTCAGCTCGAACACCCTAAAAAGGATATAAAAAGAAAAAATAACATTTTCTCCAAAGCGTAAAAATAAAATGGGTATTTGGCAACTTTTGCTCTCGTGAACTAATGCAGTGATTCGGTGCTGCCTCGCTGCTTCTTAGGACGAATGAGTACCGGTAAGGCTGCTAAAGTACGCAGCCTCAGAGGCTGATTTCAGGAATCTTGATAATTAGTTGATCATTCCCAGATATTGACGAAGTTGCTTTTGATTTGGGGAAGAGGAAAGGCGCGCGAGTAGCGGTCGGAACGGTCTACAAATGTGGTGCACAAAGACCGCCCTGGCCGATTACTCTTAAGGTGACCAAGGAAACGTAATAAGAGAAGACGCACCGAATACGCACTTTTTAGGATTGGACGAATTCCCGCATCATCCAACCTACCAAAGAAAGCACGTAGGTGAACGCATGCTCTTCAGGAGAGTAAGGAAGCGACATAATAAAATAATTCATACTATAAATTAATAGCCCAAGCAAAGAAGGATAGGGTCCTAACGTTAGAGATAATAGAAATCGATGAAACACTCTGGAATGGGGACTGGGTGCATTTCTCAAACAGAATTTGCATTTCTTGTGTACTCAAAGAGGCAAAGGGGGATTTACAGCTTGTTTTGGGAACGTTCCTCCGTAGAGCTACGAAGGTTATCTGAAATGATGATGATAACTTCTGAATTTAAATTCCTTAAAGAGTTAGATAGATAATGTTGAGCTCGCCAGTTTGGGAGGTAATGATTGTCGAGTGAGTGGCACGGTGGAGGTATCTATACTGGAGTCGTGCAAGAATTCAATAGTCCCTAACTAATCACCACGAGGGTCTTCCCAATCCCCCGTTGTGCCTTTAGGAAGCCAATGTGTAGCAGAGTCAAAGACACAAACATAGATTCTATTGTGTATAAGTGTTGTAGCTAGTAATTTGATCCGAATGTTTAGTCAAACGTGTTGTTATCAATACACTAAGTGCTCTTAACTGGCGGCTTTGATTGCTTCACTCAGGAGGAAGCCGTCGGCTTCGGCGAAGCTCGAGCAAAGGGTGGTGGGCCATGGTCTTCTATGTGAGTTCCACAGAATGCTATTGACAGAGTGGTGTATATGAAGACAAGGATGAATACAAGAAGGACAAGTCCTTCTGCATCGATTAGTAAGGAAGGAACACTACCGAAGATGGCTCCGAGTATAGCAATAGCGGAAATGCCCTTTAGCTCAGAAGAATCATAGGGAACCGTGGTAGTATAAGAGAAGTTAATCACCTAATCAAAACTAGACGTCTTATGGTTACGAAGGTCTACTCACATAGATTGAAAGGGACAAAATAAAGTTTAGACGTATCAAGGATGGTGCTGTGTCACTTTTACAGCGACTAGCAGAAAAACCCATGGAAACTGGCCGGCGGAGAGACAGATTCCACGTATACATAAACGCTTCTCCATATATACCGGATATGGTATAAAGATAAGCCTACTATAATAGCAGTCGAAAAAAAAGTTGACAGGCCTGAATAAAGAGGGATATGACGAGTCCTGAGAAGGTCCTGGGTACCAACGAAAGCGGAAGCGCCAGAATCAGATCAAAGAAAGGGCAAGTTTAGTAGAGATTGTCCTAGTATACGAAGATACCGCCTGTATAGGATAGTCGTGAGGAGAGAAGTAACGAATGAGCTCAAGCAATTCTCCTCGGAGCTAGTGCCTTACCTCGCGCGACGTTTTCGGCTGCTGAGCTTTCCCTGATGGGAGTGAGGCGAGGGGTAGGATGATTAGCACTGTAATCCTCGCGACATACCGAAGCTGTATGGTGATAGTCATATTCCAAAGTCTACCCTACGATGCATCTATGTGCTTTACATGGCGCTGGCTGCGGGAGGAATAAACAGAGGGAGAGATTCGAGGAAAGACCACGAGAAGGACCAAATATGGCACAGATCAGATCAGAGGAAATTGAATGTGTGTATCGACGAGAGCGGAAAGGTGGCATGTATTTGAATACAGACTCGATTCACTGTTATATGTGATGGAGCAGAGGAAAGGAGTAGCTTTTTATGTCTGCAGCCATGCCCGTTTCAAGAAAACCACATCCGGCCTTCGAGAGTGCCAGAGAATCTTATAGTACTGATAATAATTGGCTAGAGGGTGGTAGTACAAAGTTGGTATGGTGGTGCTGGTTGTGGTTAATAGCAGAGAGGAGAGACCTTTGAGCTGATAAGCGGGCTAGAAGGCTTGTCCTCGATGGATGTAACTCAGGGAAATAAGTAGAGTTTTCATTGGCGGTGGATCTGCGTGTATGTACGGCCGCAAGCTGTGCGTGAGTTTTGCCGGGGGAGGGAGAGCCATGGGTATAGCAAACGGCATTAAATGGCTCTGCTTCAAGGTTTGCAGTGATAGTCCGGAAGAGACTGCTCGAATGACGATTGCGAAGGTAGAGGTTATATAGTCGTCGGGCGCCACAAACCATCCCGAAATTAATTCATCAAACTCCACGAGGAGAAGGTGTAACCCCCCAACAAACCCAGCATTTCTCGTCATCAACTCTGATTGGGTTTTTTGATCATGAAACAAGATTCTGATGAGGCATCAGACCCGCCTCTAAGCAGCGATGCTTTTATCATTTCGGTTCCATCAATCACCAAGTGTGCCTCCCCTAAGAAGTTACATATTGTAATTTTTCGGGGCCAATTCAAGGGTATCTCGTGTAATTGTTCGTTATTGTGGTATTGTATGTAG
>JABUQX010072052.1:47500-57203 GCA_015478945.1 Trachelipus rathkii
TGCTATATCTGATCATTTTAAATTTTATCGTAACTTCAAAATCCATACAGTATATACGTACTGATATATAATATTATAAATACTTTTAGTATACCATATTCGTATTATTATATAGGAATATATAATAGAGATATCATTACTAATCTAATAATTAAAATACTATCTAAGGACTATACCAATAAAATTATAATATATAGTTGTATTATTATATAAATATATATATATTATAGGTGATATATTAATAGATTAAGTAAATAATCTTCGTTCTAAGGCTACCTGTGATTCAGGTTGCTTGGGCCTCTCTAAATTCAACTCCTTCCTTTTAATATTTAACCTTCAGCGGATTATATGAGTCAGTTTCCGCATGTAAAAAATAAATTACCGTTTTCTTTAGCATCTATAGGCATGTACTCTGTATTCTGCCCCTTCTGACTCTTGTGGCAGTCATTTTTTTTTAAACATCCCAATTTAAATTACATAGCAAAGTAGAATACATAATAAATAATATATTAATAACTAATTTAGTTAATTTTATGCTAACTTGATCATCTCTGGGAATGTGGGCTTTCTTGTTCAGTATACCCGAACCGTATGGTATTTATAATTCATAAAATAAGTCAATTAGCTCATTCTTGCAACATCCTAGAGCTGCCAGACTCGCTTGATGAGTCAGTCTTCTAGTGAGAGCTTACTATAAATTTATAGCTTACGATTCTGACATGTTTTTCTATTTTGCTGGGTTAAATGCTGCAAATATATCTGTGTGTGGAGAATAGAGGAGTAATAATACGCTTTCATATTATTTATTAAATAATTAATTTATTCTCACTAGATCTTTATCATGTGTTTTAAAAAATATGAAGCTGTGTAGATTTTATAAAACTGGCATTATATTGGATTACAATTCGATTCAAGTTTCCATTAAAATTGCTAAATTTTCCTGAGTGTTGGTGTAACTGTGCCATATTATATATTTAAATAACTTTTGGTTAAGACAATTATGTGGCAAAACATGTGGACATGACATATTCATATTAGGAACCAGTTCAAAAGGTATGAAGAAAATTTTGATCTCTCATTATAGTAGACTAAATGTAAGTACCAAAAATATCAATTTTCATATATATATATAATATATATATATAATATAATATAGTATTAACGTATATATATATATACTATTTACCTTACATATATATATATATATATATATATATCGTATAAAACACTTATTTATATAAGAGAGATTATCTATTGCACATAGCTTTGCATATCCGTTTTGACTTATTGCATTAATCTCTTACTCAAGAATTTTTTGACAAGCGAGCCGCCACTGATATATATTATATAATATATATATATATATAATATATATATAATATATATAGAGTATGTATATTATATTATAATAATATAAATTATATCCTATATATATATTATAATATATAGATATATATATTTAGGTATATATACTATATATTATATATAGGTACATAAATAATTATATTTCATCAAACCTAATACAAAAAGTATAAATAGATATAATAATATAAAATTTAATGAGTTATTATATATTATATAATTTGGTACGTTTCTGGGTTTAGTCACCTATCAGGTGTTTGCTACCAATAGATGAGCAAGGTCTATCCAGGCCTACATAAGAGATATGCGTGTGATTTACTAGAAAGTCCTGCTTTCTAACCTTTTAGTAGTATCACAAGTCCGAGCCACATACAGAAACAATTTAGAAGAAGATAAAGTGTAATAGGTAACTATCTTTATTGCACGTGCACTATACGCGTGCTGCTTCTTAAGCTAGAGCCGGTGCCGATCCTAGGCTGGCTTGAATACTTCCTGTAGTTTTTGATTTCAATTTAAGTCTCCATTATTTGATCGAAACATTATAATTTATGAACTTACCAGTGTTGAAACAGACGCATTTCTAACTGCGAGCCTTATAAATATAGTACTACAAGGGCTCATGTCAAATAGTAAAGGCATAGTAATTTTTTGTGACTATAAAATTTTATTGACTCTCCTTGTATAATTTGCATAGTCGCATGCGGCACGATAAAATCCACGCATATAGATTAGGTCTTAGAGCAGTTGGCACCCATAGCATCCGCTATTGCCCTTGAGGGAGACGCTAACCACTCTGAGTAATAAGAGGCATGAGAGTGCTCACTCAGGTTATTGATTAAATTATATATATAACTAAAAAATAATTATAATAGTAATTACAATACTCATAGAAACTAATAAGGTATTTGAAGTGTTTTATTATACAAATAACAAATCGTAATTTTTATCACCAAAATATTAAATGTTGAGCACAATTATTTCTTAAATTTACTTACCATTACGTAAATTAAGTTTACTTTTATTATATTACATTAATTGGAGAATATATTGATTTTAAGATCAACTTTAAAAGATTATTGTTTAGTAATTTAACACAAGTTCCATTTGCTAATAGTAAAAAGATTTGGCTTCACCCAGGTTTTTCTTCCCGATCGGTATAATATATTACACAGGATATGATAAATAACTAATTATCTATATATTTCATATCATATTCAATTCAAATCAGTAGAAAAGAAAGAGAGACTCCGGATTTATGAATTGCGATGAACGAAAATATTATAAAAGAAAGTATGCAATTCATTTTTGTATATATATATATTTTATGAGCAATTTTAAATAAATTAAAATAAAGATATTTTAATGGTTTAAATAAAGTTCTTTAACGTGGGTGAATTTTAAAAGAAGTGTTAGGATATGTAAAATTGCTCTAGAGTGTTAGGTTTTTATACTCTTTTATTTTATTTTATCATAATCATTGAAATAGCTTGAGATAGGATATGGTTGTGGGGGTATTTGGTGAGCGGGGTGGGGGCCTTAGGTGTTGGGGAAAGTGCCTAGGGTGTGGGTAGTCCCATTAAAAGCGTGGCAAGCCTGTGGAGGTATATTAGCAAGAAGAAAAAGAATGGGGCAGGAGCAGAGGCTCAATAGGGTGGGATTGTATGAATGTGGAGAGGGGTAAACTGAGGATCTTGACAGAGGGAGGAGGTGCGGGTTTAATGTTCTGGAAGACAAAAAGGTTGGATGCTGCTAGGGTGTTAACTGCAAACTAAGCTTGACAGGGAAAGAGGAGATGGACTTTGGAAAATACAAGGGTTTGATATCAGGGGAGAACGAGAGAGTGAGGGCGAGGAAGGGTGGGATTACGGTTATGAGGAAAGACGGTTGGGATAACGGTTAAGGGGTGTTAGCCAGGTGAGTTCGAGCGATCATGTGGTAAAAGTTGAAATTCGGGGCGGGACAAGTGGGTTTTTATATGCGCATATGCACCCAGTGAATGGAGCGGAGGGAGGAGGAGAGATGACAAGATTTCTGGAGTGAGTTGATAATGAGTGTTGGGAAAAGTTTCGGGTAAATGATCAAAATTTGTCTGTTGGTGAATTTGAATCAGGGAGTGGGAAGGGAGGGCTGGCTGGGAAGAATAATAGCGACCATTTTGGGTAGGCGGCGGAGCAGGAATGTTTATATGCGAGAAGTCTGTTAAGAGTTGTGTGTTGAAAGAAGAATGATGTGGCGGAATTACTCGGTTCATAAAAAAAGCTTGACAAATCATAAGTATTACATGGAAGAGTGAGATTAACGGGGCGTGGAGGGCCGTACCGGTACTCGGATTCATGTGTGTGTTAAATGGAAGGATAGAGGCAGGGATTATTAGATGTAAATGTATTAAGAGGGGCGGGGAGGGGGATATCGGATCACTTTTTGGTGGTTGCTAGGATAAGGCGTGGGGACGGAGACGGTGCACTGTTTACGGGGAAAAGGGTGACGAAAAGAGTGTCAGAGTCAGCAAGTGATAAAGTGGTGGAAAAATTGGAACTGAGGACAGTGGTGTAAGAGCGGACGTTAGGAAGAGGTATGGAGGATAGGTGGAGAGACTTGTGAGAGGTTACGCGGAATTGGGAGGTGGTATCCGGGGAGTCGGCATGACGATTTAAGAGGCAGTATGATGAAGACGCGCTAGAAGAGGTAGGTGGAGTAAAAGCGGGTGGCGTGCAAGCAGAAGGAAAGGGACTGAATGGTGGTTAGGGAAGAGGAGGTGAAGGCGGTGGTGAAAAGAAAAGGAGGCTTATGTTGATAATGCTGTTTGGGAAGTAGGAGAGTGGCAAAGCTGGGAGGAATATAGCAGGGTTAGAGCTGGAAGCAAAGAGGCGGTGGAGAGGGCGAAGAGAAGAGCAAAAGATGAATTGGTGTAGAAAAGTGACGGAAATTTTGACATCGGGGAAGCAAGATGTGTTCTGGAAAGAAGTAGGATAAAAAAAGGTAAGAAGTAACCGAAGGAGGGGATTGGCGGGAGAGGATTAAGGGAGGAGCTGGGGATGGGCGGTAGGAGGAGAGGGAGTTAGGGTGAGGAAGAGGTGGGGAGTATTTTTAGTGGATTACTGAATGAAGTGCGGTGAGGCGAGGAGGAGGAGATTTTGCAAGACGGTGGAGCGATGGGGAAGTTGAAGTGGGGAGGCGAGGGGGAGGGATGAAATACAAATGAGGAATTATATAAGCGCATTGAATAAGGAAAAAAGGGAAGTGCCACCAGGTCTGGATGCGTGTGGAGAACTGAAAATGTAGCAGGAAGGGAGGTATAGGGTGCGAGGAGTATGGCTGTATAGTTAATATAATATATGTCTGAGGAGTGGTGAGGTACCACAGGATTGGAGGCATGGTTGTTTGGTTCCCCTGCATAATAAGGGGAAAAGGGATAGGATGGAATGTGGGAATTATGAGCGTATATTGTCTTTTAAGTATGGTAGGGAAAAGTGTATGGGAAGAATACTCGATTGAGAGAGTGAGTTGAGGTTTTCAACGGAGGGAGATATGGGGCAATAGAACAAGGTGGATTAGGGAAGGAACGAGGGTGTCGTGACCAAGTGTTTACACTAAAGATTCTTGCTGTTGGAGAAAAAGTATTAGAGTGGGAAGGGAAATGTCATGGGTTCGTCTTTTTAGATTTAGCAGGGAAGGCATATGATTAGAGTTAATGACGGGTGAATTGTGAGTGGTGCTTGGAGGAAAATGGAGCTGGGGGATAAAATTAGGGTAAAGGCTATTAGGAGCCCTTTTACAGGAATAGTTAGAATGTGTGTGCAGTAGTGGTTAGGAGGGGAGAGTGAGTTGTTTGGGGTGGGAGAGGGATTAGGCAGGGGTGTGTAATGTCGCCCGTGCTATCAATTTGTTTATGGAGAGAGTGTTTGCAGAGGACTGGTGAGGGAGGGGAGGGGGGTTGGAACTGATGAATGGGAATGATAGAAAGGGAAGTGAACATGATACTGCTTGCGGACGATACTGCCCTAGTGGCGAAGAACGCAGAAGGGCTGAGGTATTTGGTGAGGGAGTTTGACAAGAGAATGTGTGACAAAAGGGGGCTTAAAATAAATCCAGGTAAGCGAGTAAAGTCGTTAGTGTTGGTAGGAGGCAAAGAGAGAGAGGGGGAGGGCGTAGATGTTCGAGAGGCGGGTGTAGTATGCGAAGAAGTAACTGATCTTTTTAGAGTATTTAGGGATGGATTTTGGTAAGGGGGGGAGGATGAAGGAGGAGACTAGAACATAGAGTCAGGGAGACAGGAATTGAGAGCTTTCGAGTGTCTGAGAAGAATTATGGAAAGGGGGAGGATTATCCACCGGAAAGTTAAGATACAGTATGTTTGAAAACAAATTTGTGTCTCTACCCAGCGGTGTTGTATGGGTGTGAAACTTGGGGGTTGTTGAATGCCAGGTCCAGAAAGAAGTTGGAAGAAGTATTTGAGATGAAGCGGTTGAGAGCGGTTTGTGGGTTAGCAGAAGGGAGAGGTTTAGGAATAGGGTGGCGTGAGGAGAGATGTGATTGGAGGACATGGGTTGGTGCCGGCAAGAGCGGAGAAGGGAATGTAAAGATGGTATGGGCATCTAGTGAGGATGGAGGAACAGAGAGTGGGTTAGGAGAGTTTGGGAGGCGGAGGGATAGGAAGGAGAGGGCGAAGGGGAGACCTTAAGAAGGAGGTGGATGGATGGAATAAAAGGAGATGTGAGGAGGGAGGGATGACGGAGGCAAGGAGGGTAGGGTGTTTGGCGAGCGATAGAGTGGAAGTGCGAGGAGGTTGGCGTGGGGGCGAGATGAGGGGGTGTGTGAGTGAGAGAGGCTGTACGTAACCACTTACCCCGCTCAAGCGCGGAAAAGTGTTGGCAAAATAAATAAATAAATACAATGTATATATACTATATATAACTATATTATATATATACTATATATATATATAGTATATATATATGTATATAATATATATATATATATAATATATATATATATAATATCAATATATATATTAATATTATAATTATATATATATTAATACTATACTATATATATTATCATATATATAAACTATAGACGACCGAGAGAGCAGAAAAAGTCATTTTTTTTAAAAAATATCCCATCTATATTTTTAGTTTTAGTCATTACCATTTCTAATTCCTATTATTTCATTAACTTTATTTTTTGCTCAAATTTAAGCAATTTTGTTTAATAGTCCTACTTTAATAATCATATTATATATATATATTATATATAATATATAATAATATATATATATATACTATATATATATATATATATCATATATATATATAGTATATTAGTGTATGTATACCCTATATATATATAATATGAACGTCCGGTAAGAAAATAGGAAAGAGAAAAATAGAAGAAATTGAGCCTGGAGGATGCAAGGAGCTCTTATGCAACTAAAAAGCTTCTGATAGGTTCCAAAAATTTAGAAAATGAGAATAATTTCTGAAATAAAGTTCTATCTATCTATCTACCATCTCCCAGATAGGGATTTGGCCCTATCAGTTAAACCAGCATTTTCCTCCTTCTGGCATCGAAACACTTGATCTCATAGCACTCTAGAAAAATATTTCTCGGTGCAATGATTTCCGATGCTAGCCCTTGAGTTATATACTCTAAAGGTAAAGTTTCATTCACCCTTTCAGTGGACCTAGCATCTTCTTCCATTTCCCCTCGAAACTCCCTCCCAGAGCTCTCTAGAAGATCGTGCTTCTAAGCGCATAAGCTTTCGATGCTGGTCTTGGAGTAGTTTGAGTCATGGCCAGATTTTATAAATAAAATAAGACTCTTAGGTATTTCGCGGCTACATTTCATTTCTTCTCTTATATCAATATCCTCGAACGAGTTAAGAATTAAATTTAAAAATTGAGAAGCTTTGGAAAGAGTTTTTAAGTGTTCTTTTTATTAGTTTTAATAATTTTATTTTCGCTGCAATTTTTTGTAAGCTTTTATTTATTTATTTATTATTATTATTATTATTATTATTATTATTATTATTATTATTATTATTATTATTATTATTATTATTATTATTATTATTATTATTATTATTATTATTTATTATTATTATTATTTTTATTATTATTATTATCTATTATTTAATTTTAATATGAATTTGATTTTTTTCTAATTTCTTTTATTTTTATTCTTCGTTTATTTAACTATTATTAGTATAATTTTTGGGAGTATTTTTATTTTTTTAAAAATTCACCACTTACCATCGAGCGAAGCGAAAGGGGCATCCTGCGTTAGGAGGAGACGGGGAGGATGATATAGAGGGAGGCCGAAGGCCCCACCTCAGATTAAAAAGTAAAATATATATAAAAATATCAAATATCAGTTTATTATTATATATGTATATGTAAAGAACACGTTATAATATTTTTAAAGCTTCACAATTTTTACATTTAGTTCTAATTAAAAAAATTCGCCGAATATGTTCAATTCATAGAAAAAGTGAAAAGTAGCAGCAAAATACCTAAGGTCCTAAAATAATTTATTAAATTAATCTTCTATCTATATCCTATTAATTTTAAACTTGCCAAAAAATCTTCCCGGTTTGTGTCCATTTGTGTAATGATGTGGAGCACCATATTTTTGTCAATGCGATACTTTTTACGGTCCGGTCATAATAATTATTATTATTATTATTATTATTATTATTATTATTATTATTATTATTATTATTATTATATTATTATTATTATTATTATTATTATTATTATTATTATTATTATTATTATTATTATTATTATTATTATTATTATTATTATTATTATTTTTATTATTATTATTATTATTATTTCTAAAAACTCAATATCAGCATTTATTTTAATGTAAGATTTTGATGCTTTTATCAAGCCTCCTGAATGATTTTCTTTCCAACAGAAAGATTTCTTTAGTATTATTTCCTAGAATAAAATAAACACTACGGCTTTAATTGCTGCTCCGAGCTTTCGATATTTTCAAGGAATAAATTTTATTCTTTTAGATTTAAACAAACTTAGATAATATTAATATTGTATAAAGTAATAAAATAATAAATAATTAAAATTTAAAAATTTTAGAGTTTTAAAAGTTAATTTCCATTGACTTTTTGTCATTTAAAGATGTTATAAAAAAATTGGGGGGGGAAAAAAAATAACCAAATTTTTTCCTCTTTGTTATTTTATTTATGGTTTAAATTTTTTTCCCCACTGGTTTAGATGTTTCCTAAGAGCAACGACTCCCTAGGCGCAATCATAAAAATCCTTTTTTCTGGTGTGATGATGAGAAGCTTTCGTTCTATATGCTGTTATGCGCGGGATTTTTGTGCCGTGTTCTTCCATTACAAATGTTGAAATTATTTTGCTCGGCTTTATACTTTATTGTTGCGACATTTCTCATGTTAAGGGTAATTCGTTGTGTAATCCCGATATAAGCGGCGTATACATCCCACTTTCAGACATTGAAATCCGGTACACAAACGTTGCTACTTTCTCACCATCCGAAAGCGCCTTCACAGTAGAGAAGTAGCATCTCAATTTCAATGTATTGTAGTAGGATCTTAATATAAGCTCTTTCCCGTCTTTTGCTTTAATATGGCTCTTTTAAATTAATTTTAAATTTGTTCTCTTCCTCTTTTTCTGACTGATTATATTTCAGTTTTATAATATACTACGAGCTTATCGTTTTCGTTATCTTCGATGGTATTGCGTTTAAATAAATTATTTAAACACCGTGTTCTTCTATAGTTTTCTCTATAAAATTGGGGAACGTTATTGGTTATATTTAGATTGAGTTATTCTTTTAATTTCTACTTTGTCGAAAAGGTGACACCTTTCAGCTTCAATGGTAAAACATTATATTCAAAAAATATGCCGTCTACTATGGGATCCACCTTTAGACCTACTTTCGCAGATCTTCTACCATGTCATCGGTTAGGAAAAACAAAAATTTTTATGAAAACGCCCCATTCTAATCCTTTCCTTTTACATACGATACTTAACGACACCTTTGCTAATATTTAACGATTCAGAAAATTGTTCAAGAGTTCAAATCCATAATAGAAGATCTAGTGGTTTGAAATTTACTTTTGAAAGAACAACAAAAATAACTACATTAATTTTTTAGATGTTAATATTATGACAATTCTATCTACCGGAGCTATGCACAAAAATTGGACACAAAGAAAAAAATGTGTTCTACAAAATTACTACAGTGAAAAGGATACTACTGAAAATTCGTATCCTCACTCTCTAAACTACACAATGCAACCATAAACAAGACACCATTAGTTCATCGCAACGATCTCTAAGCACTATACTTC
>JABUQX010072053.1:0-12500 GCA_015478945.1 Trachelipus rathkii
AGTTGCTGTACAATTTTATCAATAGTGCAGAAATCTTAGGTTCGGTAGCTAGGAGCTAGAGTTCAGTGGAGCCGGAGGCCTAGACCTTGTAGCTCGGAGCCGTGGAGCCCGGAGCCCGGAGTCCGGATGCTGGATTATAATTATTTTTTTTTTTTTAAATATTATTTTTTTTTAGTAAATTATATTTACCTAAGAAGTTAGCTGTACAATTTTACAACTTAGTTTGCTGTACGTAAACCTTTAGTCGGAGTCACTGTGGGGCCGGTGGCCGAGCGGAGCTGGATGCGCTGGAGCCGATGCAGGTAGCACAGAGTCGCCAGTCGGAATTTGCTTGGAATAAATTTTTTTATGGAAATTATTTTATTAGATGATAAAATTTTTATATTGCAAAATATAGTGAATTGCTGAACATTTATTCAAATTAGTTGCAAATTTGTAATTCCTAAGTCTGGGCATGGAGCATTGGTATATTTATTTTTTTTTCAAGAAATTATTTTTTATGGTGAAAATATATATTACTAGTTTTTTTTTATAGTAAGTGCTCATCAAATTTTTCATAATATTGCATAAACCGGAGCTGGAGACGAGCCGGAGCCGGATTCGGGCCGGACCAAAGCCCGAGTAAAATAGTTATTTTCCCATTTGTGGTGAGGAATAATATGATATATATATATATATATATATATATATATATATATATTTATATATAATTTATATAGATATAAGAGTGTATAGATATATATATATATATAATATATATATATATAATATATATATATAATAATATATATATAATATATATATATATATATCAAATATCCTGGTATTTCAGTTATCTGAAATATATATATATTAATAATATATATATATTAATAATATATATTATATATATATAATATATATATATATATTATATAATAATATATTATATATATAATATATATATATAAAATTTGTAGTAATTCAAATATATATTTATATATATATATATATATATATATATATATATAATATTATATATGATATATATATATTATATATATATATATATTATTATATTTTTAATTATTTATATATTTATATATTATTATAATATTATTTTATATTATTTATATATTATTATTTTATATATATATTTTTAGTTATATTAACATTATATTATATTATATATTATATTTATTTATTTATTTATTATATATATATTATTATTTATTATTTTTTATATATATTAATTATTGTTAGTATATATTATATTGTTTTTACATGTGTCTATGATAAAGGAAAATATAAATCCTAGAAACACTATTAATCCTTTGATACTCTTTCATTTTCAGTTTGTCTGGAAACACAAATTCTTGACTCTTTCTTAAAAAAGTTAAATGTGAATATAGGAAAGAAATGTTTTTATGCTCTCATTGAATTTGGTTATAAAACTCTTAATTTATGTTACATGATAAACAGTGTGATATGTTTTTCTATTTCATGAGCTCTCGGAGTTTTTGATATGTATTTGTGTTGGTGGTTGCTACGTTATATTACTTTGATCTGTTTATTAATTTCTAACAATTTAGAAATATTGTACGAACAGAGATAAAGAATTCTTCAAGTGTGTCTATAATTTTTTTTTTTGTGTATTGCGAGTCTGTTCATTCACACTTGTATGAAATTTAGTATCAGTTGTGTAAACATATCTTCATTAGTTTATGTCTAATTTCGTGTTTTTGAGTGTGGTCTATTATAGGATTGAAATATTCTTTGTGGTAAATCTATGATTTTTATTGGCTCATTTTTGTG
Organism: Trachelipus rathkii; assembly: GCA_015478945.1. Lineage (NCBI taxonomy): Eukaryota > Metazoa > Arthropoda > Malacostraca > Isopoda > Trachelipodidae > Trachelipus > Trachelipus rathkii. Next base: position 1,795 of record JABUQX010072053.1, read on the forward strand.
TGGATTAGAAGTCGTAATTAAATTCTATATTTTTTTTAAATATAGCCCTCCATCCTTAAGGAAAAGTTTTTTGTTTTTGTGTCTATTTTGTTTTAATAAATATTATTATGATGCAAAAGTTATGGATCAACTGAGCGAGCCGCATTCAAATGGAGCTGCCTTCATCGAATTGTTTTGGATCTTGGGATGGGCATAATTTCAACAGATATTGGTGGCTTTCAAATCTTGCGTGGGTGGTCTATTCTACTCGTCATTTCTTTTATGCTTGGGGGTTGTGTCTTGATGGTTTATCAATTAGCACCAATATGCAACGTCAACATTGGGCACCAACATTGTTTTTATTTGTTGGATTGTACACGAGTTTTGGTCTGCGAGATAATAATAATGACGGAATAAATTTTCCTCGCGGCCATAGGACTTCGTTATACTGCTTATCCTGATCAACAGCGTCGTGCCGTGTTATGACATTGTAACATTTATGGACTCTTAATCCACTAGTTCCTGATCCACCTCCTCCCAAAAAGAAGGCATCGTGGAGATTTTCAAATCTTCTCGGCTTCGTATATTCTACTACGGTTGAAATTCTCGAATACTTATTTATATATGCCAGCAGAAGGTTGTTGTATACTCCTTCCTGGGCCACACTTGCATTTTCTCTATCTTTGGGTGTGCTCTCTCTTGGTTTAGTTCAGATAGCAGTACCGATCCTAATTAGTAATGGAACTGCGAGACGATGCGCACTGAACATTGCTTGTTGCGTACAAATGTTGCATTAAATTGTATCGGAAAACATTGTTCATCTTAAGCGTCCCAGACACTGTAACCACCAATCTAACAGCGTTTGCACTCCTGTTTATGTATTCTATGTGGCAGGGGATGGCTCTCTACGCACTTATGTCCAATTTCCGCCTTCTCCCTCTCAAAAATAATGGCATCTTGGAAGTTTTTACGAAAATCTCCTGCTTCGATATATCACTCTTTGTAAACTCGTGATACTTATTTTAAATCCCAGAAAGAAAGTGGTAATTTGGATACCCGCCTACTGGGTGCTACAAGAGCATGTCTGGAGATTTTTTATCTGGGGCGCTCTGGGTGACAGGACAACCGTACATAGTCCATGATTAAATCGCCGACATGCGCTACGAATCATGTCTTGTTTGCCGACAATTATATGCTCAATAATTATAGACGAAATACATTTTCACTCTACGCTCAGGACTCCTGACCATCGTGACAACAAGCGTCGTGTCCGTGTATAGTCATTTTTCGTCTCTCGATATGCTTGACAGTGGTGATGGTAGTACAGCGGCCTCTACTCACTAGTCCATCCGCTTGCCTCAAAAAATAAGTCATTCTTGGAAGTTTTCAGAATCCCTTGCTGGTCTTTTGATATCGTGTGTAGACCGTGTTTGTTGTTTTTTGGTTTATTTTTTTTTGTTTGTTTTTGGGTGGGGCTTTTTGAACTCCATTTATTTAAAACCACAGAAGGGTGGTTGGAACCCTTCTGGGGCTAACATTCGGCATTTTCTTTCAGGGGTGCCCATGGGGTTATTCAGAGTCTATATCTCTACCAGAAGTCATGGGACGCTCTGTGTATGTATAGTCGCATAAAATGTTTTTGTTTTGCCTTTTTTTATTTTTGTTTTTTGCATGATTAGCATATATATAGATCGAAAAATATATTTTCATCTTCGTGTTGTCTAGTGATCTCGAACATTCGTGACATATATCAGCGTTAGCCATTTTAGACATTATTTTTAATTATTGTTCAGTTTGAGGACTTCTACTACTAGTTCTGTATTCCGCCTCCCCCAAAAAAGTAAGAACATTTTCGGAAAGTTTTTTCAAAAATCTACTGATTTCGATAATTCATCATGCGTTTTGTAATACCCTACTTAGTTTTATATAATCTACGGGAAGGGTTGGTTTGATACCCTCCTTTCTGGTGGTTAAAACATCGACTATTCTTCAGTGAGTGTGCTCTATAGGGTTACAGGAACAACCAACCAAAGTCAATGGAAATCGTCCGACATGTCGTTTCACAAGCAGGAATTAATGATTCGGCTTCAATAAGAGTAATATATAATTTCTACTTCGCGCCAATGGATTTTCTCGTGAACATTGTAACAACAGCGTTCTGCTCATTATATGATCAATTGTAGTAGGAATGTCTACACTAGTCTGATCCACCTCCTCCAAAAAAAGAAGGAATCTCGGAAGTTTTCAAACCTCCTGCTTCGATATCACTGCTTTGAACTCGATAAACTTATTTTAAACCCACTAGAGGGTACGTTTGGAATCTCCCTCTGGGGCTATCACGGCATTCTTTCATGGGGTGCTCATTATGTGTTACAGAGCATATCGTACTAACTATAAATTTATTAACGCCAAAAAAGGCGCATTAACTAATTGCTTGTTTACGACAAATTTGCAATAATAAGACGAAAAAAATTTCAAAACTTGCTCCGACTCGACCATCGAAATACAGCGTCCACCTTAGAACAATGTACATGAATGCTCTATCCACTAGTCCGATATCCTTCTCCCCAAAAATAGAAGGAATCTTCGTGTGAATTCTAATTCTCTCCTTTGCTCTTCGACATCATCTTGCTTTTTGTGTGATAAACGCGTGACTTACTTATTGTCTGATAATCCGATACTAAGTGAGTGGTTGGTAAACCCTTTCTGGTGAGTGGTAGCACGGTCAGTTATCTTTAGGGTGCTCTCATTTGGGTTACAGGAGCAACCCTTTGATCCAGAAAGTCGAGAGGAAACGCCGGCATCGCAACTAAGATACTTGTTTTGCTTACAGGGAGAGGCAATTTATAGATAGTTACGAAATAATATATTTTCACTTGTCTGGTCTCTCCTAGGATTTCGAATCCATCCGAACTAACAGCGTCGCAAGTTCAGACTAATGTATCTAGTAGTCTTCTGTGCTTCTATTTTGTCGATTCCGCCTCGGCCTATAATTAGATATGTGCTTCTCGGAAGTTTTCATAAATCTCCTTGCTTCTGATTTCTGTGCTTTCTGGAAGACGTCGATTATCGAGCTAAGATTCCGACAGAGAGGGTGGTTGGGAGGAGCGCGTCTGGGGCTACACGGGCATTCTTCAAGCGGGTCTCGCATGTGGGTTACAGGAGCAACTGGACCAAAGTCAAAGATCGACGACATGCGGAGACAACTATGCTGGTTACGTTTTTCAGATTTTGCTATCTTAAAGAAAAGACCGAAAAAATTTTCACTCGTATTATTGTTTCGCGGTAACCATTCTGACAACAGCGTCGTTCGTTTATATATCATGACAGGTAGGCCTCTATCATACTAGTTACCCGATCCGCCTTCGTCCCAAATAAGAAGGCATCGTGTAAGGGGTTCGAAACAGTTTCAGTCATCTCTAACTTTCGTCCCATCACTTTGAACTTTGAAACTCTCTATACTTAGTTATAGATCAATAGAAGGTTGCTTTTGGACCTTATATTATGTTTATATTTATAGTATTTTATTTATGGTGAACTATTAGACTCTGATTAGTATATATTGTATTATAATATATTCACATTCGTCTTGTATATGATTACATATTTCTGAGACAATATTTATTTTACATTTTTTTATATTATTTTGTTTATATTAATAGAATTAAAGTTGTTTTCTTGCAGGTCTAAAAATGATAAATTTTCAAATTTGGTTTTATTTATAATGCGTTTTTTGTCTAGCTATTTTCATTTTTTTCCTTACATGAGATAATCAGCATAAAAAAATTCATTAAAAAAAAAAACGGGAAACAGATATATTTTTTTCTTCAAATTTGGGTCCCTAAGCTCACATATAAAAAGTGTAACAGAACTGTCGTTGATATTAAATTGTTTGGTAGACGTAAGGTGGTGTCAACCATGGTTGACTATTCTCTGTTCCAAAATTTTGAAAGGTACTTTTCAGAGATTGTAAAATTTTTTTTTAAAAAACAAAACTTGAATTAAGGTGTTCTAAATAAAATTTATTAACCTGACATCTAAATTGGAGTAATTTTAGTGGCAAAAACTATTTGAAATATCTTGAAAATGAAAGATTTTATGGCAAGTTTTTTGTGGAATTCAACAAAAAAATTCCTCTCTTCACCCTAAAAATACTGTTCAAGTTTTAAACTAATATTTTTTTTTTTGTTCGTTTTGTTTTTTTCTATTAAAATTAAAGATATGAATAGTGTTGTTTCATTTTTCAAAACATTTTTACTTTTATCGGTTTGTGGAATATGTTGATGGTTTTTGCTATGAAGTTCTCTCTCCTTTAGGCAATATATATACTTTTTTTTACATTCCTTAAGTAATTAATTTATCTTAAATGCATACCAACAATATAGGAAAACATGCGAGTATTTCTTAGGGCTCGGAGTTATTTTGTGTTCTTATTTCCCCCTCAAGAATGTTATAGCTTTTATGAATTAATAAACAAACTACTTTTTCTAATAAAAAAACAAATATGTTCTTTTCAAAACTAATGTTTTTTCGAAGAAACTTTAACAAGTGAAATTGGGTGATTTTTCTATAAGAATAAAATTAAAATTGTTTCAGTAAAGAAATAAAATAAACGATTCATAATATAGGAAACGGTATATTTGAAAATACAAAAAATGATGTAATGAATGTTTTACAACGGCGTATCATAGAAAGAAAATATTTTCGGCGAAACCCGCGCTAGTAATATTACGCCGTCGGGTTCATTTGCGTCGGTTCCGTACACCGGGTCGCGCTTTGTGCGGGCGCTACTTTGCGTTTCTGCTTCACGTGATTCTAATCTATATAATCTAATGAATTAATTATTTTATCTATTCTAGTGAAATTAAATATTATTCCTCAATGTAAGTATTTATAATAAATATTGATATACACTTAGTAAAAATAAAAACAACTTTTAATACAAATCAGTATAATTTGCACTGCTTAACAGTCTTAAAATGACTATGTTTAGTATAAATGAGTTGGAGGTCTAAAAGTAATAATTAAAAACAACCTGCCTTCAAAATACAAGTGTGAGAGCTAAAGTTAATTTTCTCAAAAGGACGATAAATAATTCTCTGACAATCCAATATCGATAGTCATAATAGAGATTAAGGTATTTTCTCGCGAGCGTCAATCTATATATGTAAGCTGAAAACATTTCTCTCTTAACTGCTTTAAAGGATGCTTTAACCGTGATTCGGCATGTTTCAGTTGTTGAAATGATATTTATAAAAGTTAATATAATAATAACTATTGTATTCTTCTGTCTTATACTGGAAATTTATTCTCTTTGGACCTGGTAATAGGCTTTAAATTCTATATCTATTGGGATCAATAAAGGCTCTTTATTCCTAAATTTAGGTCTTAAATTTAGGTTATACTTGTATTGTTATTTGTTGCTATTGCATTCGTTTTTTATCACATTTACATAGTGAAAAAAGGTCAGTGTTTGATTTTTGAGTGGAATTTTAGCGTTAAATTTCGCTCCCTGGCTACAAAAAGGATTTATCTCTATTAATTTTTAGGCCTATAAGTAAGTTTATTTCACATCTTTTTTTAACAGTAGAGAGGTTCAGTTTTCGTATCTGTATAGGAGTGCGTGGTGTGTAGTGGTTTTCTTAACGTGATTGGATTTGTCAATGTGCTATAGATAATTTATATAATTAATAATAATAAAGTAAAAATACCAATTTATTTAAAAAACTTTGATAATTATTTTTAAGTTAATCATCGAATCGAAATAAATATATATTGTAAAGTGAATTAATTGTTATTTTTTATTTTAAATTAAAAGTACTTAGAAAGATTTTAATAAAAATACATGTTATGTTAGCAGAGAAGAACTTATTTTTGTTATTTTTTAATACTTTTTACTAATGGCTATAGATGATGTAGTATGTATTAAGTACAATAGTATATCAAGTGAACGTGCATGTGCTTGGTTGTTGAGGGGTGCTATGGGTGGCTGTACCTTACTGATTTAATTTATGCTCTTATAGGTACGTAAATTATAATGTTATTTAATTAATATATTTCTATAAAATTTTTATTAAATAGTTATTTTAAAACTTGATAGTTTTATTCAAATATAACAAAAAGTATTAACAGTTAATTATAAATTCTTTGTGTTCAAAGATAATGATTGATTTAGTATAGAAGTTTTAAAAAGAACTTTGAAATATTTTTAGTTAATATTTTGAATGTGAGTTAATATTCAATTGTACGTTTTTAATTAAAAACATAGAAATGTTTAATAAAATTATATGTTGATAATTTTGTAATGTGAGTGTGCCGTGTGTGTGTGGTGTGTGTGTGGTGTGTGTTATTGTAAGTAAATCTGTGTGTGTAAGTAAATCTGTGTGTGTAGTGTAAGTAAATCTGTGTGTGTAAGTAAATCTGTGTGAGTGTAAGTAAAATCTGTGTGTGATTGTAAGTAAATCTGTGTGAGTGTAAGTAATCTGTGTGTGTAAGTAAATCTGTGTGAGTGTAGTAAATCTGTGGTGTGTGTGTGTGTGTGTGACCGCCTGTGTGTATAAGGTAAATTGTAAGAGTTGCTATGGGTATATTGGGTAGAGTTCATATTGTGAATATGTGTATATTGTGTCATAGTGAATGTTGTGTATTATAGTGTAAGGTGTGTGTGTGTGTGTGCCGGGCGAGAGAGAAGTGTAAATAGTAAGTGTCTATGGGTTAATGTAAGTGTCTAGTGAATGGTTGTATAAGTGTCATAGTGAAGGTGTGTGTATGTAGTTGTGTGTGTGTGTGTGTGTGTTTGTTGTGTGTGTTAGGTCGGGTCTAAATAATTATATAACATATTTAGCATGAAGTAATTAGCGACTCTTAAGTATAATAGATGAAAAATAAAATAAAAATAATAAAAATAATAAATTATATTAATATACTAAAAAATAAAAAATAATAATAAAATAAATTAAAAAGTATTGAAACAAAATAAAAACAATGTTAATTATAATATATGAGTTAAATGTAATGTTAATAAATAGATGAGTTAAAACAGTAAAACGATATGAGTTATCTAAGCATGTGAAATCATTGAGTTAGATAGCAGTAAAACATGTAGTTAAAGCATAAAAGCAGTTAAAACAATAATGAATCAAACTAATCTCCCCTTGGTGTTAGGGCCCACCTCTATTTGATTAACTGATTTACTGGTTTTAAGGTATGTAATGTAATAAATATATAGAAGTTAAAGCAGTAAAACATATGAGTAAGCAGTAAGCAGAAAGTTAAAAAACAGTAAAGCAGAAAATTAAAAGCAGTAAAGCAGAAAGTTAAAGCATTAAAGAAATTTAAAGCAGTAAAGCAGTAAAACAAAAAGCATACAAATCCCTTAGGTGTTAGGTAACACCTCTATTGATTTACTGATTTACTGCTTAAGGTATGTAATGTATGTGAGTTAAAGGCAGTAAAGCAGTGAGTTAAAGCAGTAAAGCAGAAAGTTAAAGCAGTAAAGCATAAAAAACAAACGCATACTAATCCCTTAGGTGCTAAGGTAACACCTCTATTGATTTACTGATTTTACCTCTTTAAGGTATGTAATGTTAATGTTTTAATAAAATTTCGTACAGTTGTTGTAAAATAAAATGTTTATGTATCAGACACTCTGGTTTTTTTTTCTTCTTACATACAATTTTTTAAAAAATTTAATAAATAAAAAAGTATTAAGTAAAATATAAAGGATGTCTGTGTTGAATGAACAGATTTAGGTTCGCCAAAATGTTTTTTAAAAATGTCTCAGTAAGGAGTGAAATGAATGACTCATAGTATAAGTACATATATATATTATACAAATATTTATATAGATTTTTTTATATATATATAATATATATATATATATTATAATTATATATATATATAATATATATATAATATATCATTCGTGCGGGGAATATTTGCGCCTGCCCGGGCGCACGAACGGTGGGCGATACGCGGGGATATGGCGCTGCCGGGCGCACGCGCGGGGCGCACGCGGACTGGCGCAACGCGGCGGGCGGGTACGCGGTGGGCGCGGGTGCGGGTGCGGGGTCGTGGGCCTTCGCGCGGTGGGATCATGCCTGAGCCCTGTTGGGTAACTTATGATCTAGAGGTAGACAAGATGAGTCATCAAAGATGAATCATCAATAATAGGTGTATTCAAAGATGAGCATTCAAAGATGAGTCATCAAATATGAGGCAACAAAATTGAGCTTCGAGTGTGTGAGTGTAAGTGTAAGTGTACCTGTGCGTGTGAGTGTAAGTGTATATGGGCTAGTGTAAGTGTCTATGGCGAGTGTAAGTGCTTATAAGTGTTATAAAAATACTAACTCATAGTAGGAAGCATTCTAGCAGATTGTAATAAACACCAATCGATTCCTCATACCTTATTACCTAGGGGTAGACACCCATATTAGGGCTATTCTAGGCTCAGGGGAGGCTAGAAAAGGCTTCAAAAAAGTGGCACTCAGTTGGCACTATGTGGCACTCACTTGGCACTATGTGGCAACTCACTTGGACTCACTTGGCACTCCACTTGGCCTCATTGGCACTCACTTGGCACTCACTTGGCACTCACCTGGCACTCATCTAATACTCATAGAATAGTCATAGAACACTAATAGAACATCACTAGATACTTCTTACGATGATTGGGGTGTCTATGGGTAAATGTAAGTGTCTAGGGGTGAGTGTAAGTGTGTATAAGTGTCATAGTGAATGTGTGTATAACTGGGTGGAGGCTAGGTGTAGGTGTAGGTGCAGGCTAGGTGAAGGCTGGGTGGAGGCTAGGTGTAGGTGTAGGCTAGGTGAAGCTGAGTGGAATCTAGGTGTAGGTGTAGGCTAGGTGAAGGATGGGTGGAGGCTAGGTGCGGGTGTAGGCTAGGTGTAGGCTAGGTGAAGGCTAGGTGTAGGCTGGGTGTAGGCTATGTGGAGGCTGGGTGTAGGCTATATGGAGGCTGTGTGTAGGCTAGGTGTAGGTTAGTGTGTGTGTGTGTGTGTGGTGCGCGCGCGTGTGTAGGTGTGACCGAAATATCAAAAAATAGGGCTAAGCCCCTAAAGGGTGGTCAAAAATTAGGGTGGGCCAAAATTGACCCATGGAAGACCAAAGGGATGGTCGAAAAAATTAGGGGGGGATACGTACAACGGTTGCTGGCGCAACCGTTTGGCTCAACCCTTCTTCGAAGGGTTGCAAAAATTAGGGTTGCCGAAAAAATTAGGGTTGCCAAAATTAGGTTCTCAAAAAATTAGGGTTTCCGAAAAAATTAGGGTCTCAAAAAGCTCGGTGGGATAAAAAAATATGGTTCTCAAAAAATTTTGGGTTCTCAAAAAATAGGTTCTCAAAAAATAGGGTTCTCAAAAATTAGGGTTCTCAAAAAAATTAGGGTTCTCAAAAAATTAGGGGGGGACACGTACAACGGTTGCTGCGCAACCGTTTGGCGCAACCCTTCTTCGAAGGGTTGCAAAAAATTAGGGTTCTCAAAAAAATTTGGGTTCTCAAAAAAATTTGGGCTCTCAAAAAATTTGGGTTCTCAAAAAATTTGGGTTCTCAAAAAATCCGGGTTCTCAAAAAATCCGGGTTCTCAAAAAATTTGGGTTTCTCAAAAAAATTTGGGTTCTCAAAAAATTTGGGTTCTCAAAAATTTGGGTTCTCAAAAATAGGGTTCTCAAAAAAGGTCAAGGCCCAAAAAAAGTTAAGGTAAAAAATTCAGGTTGCCCAAAAAGGTCAAGGCCCAAAAAGGTCGCGGTCAAAAAAGGTCAAAAAGGTCAGGTAAAATTTGGGTATATATATATACACAAATCGTTGTCCGGAATGGCCCCCCTACTACTCCCCCCCTCCCCAAATAACAATCCTCTATATACATATATATATATTATATTATATATATATATATATAATTATATATATATTTTCTATATACCTATTATAATAAAAATATATTAGTTTGCGACAAAGTTATATAATATATATATTTATATATATATATAATTTAAATATATTTTTTTTATTATATATATATATATATATATATATATATATATATATATATATATATATATAATATATATATATATTATTATAATATATATATATATATTAAAATATATATATATATAATATATATATATTATATAGTATTTATATATATATATATATATATATTATATATCATATATATATATATCCTTTCTCAGGAGGCGTCTCCTAACTCGTCTTAGCCGGTTAACAATATTGAAACCGATCAATATCCTTTAACAAATAAATCATAATGCACGAATAAAATTCTCTTACTTTTTTTTTTTGCAAAATTGCCAAATGAAATGAAAATGTTACATAATAAATATAAAAGTTATTAAAATTGAAAAAAAAATCACGCTATTACATAATGCTAATTTTCAATCCATTGAAAAAGGCGACTATTCGTGCCCAAATCGAATATCGGAGATTGTGTATTTGTGTATATGGTTGCCTTTAGCATCTGTTACATTTTGAGGTTGTCACTCTCTTTAAGTATAAATAGGGAGATACTAGGGATGTACCGATACCAGAAAGAGGCCGATACCGATACGAATACGATAACTCTAATTTTTAGGTGCCCGATACCGAGTACCGTACCGATACCGATACTTTTAATTAAATAATGAAATACACAGTAATAAGAAAGAACATTTGTGCACTGCTAGGCAACTCAAGATTTGAATTCCCTGTA
>JABUQX010072053.1:22500-28135 GCA_015478945.1 Trachelipus rathkii
AAGTGGCATGAAAGATTTATCAGTAGTAGAATTAAGGAGGTTAGGGCACTTTCGTTTTGATGAAGCCCGCTTTGCTCGTCGGAAGAAGTATCCCTGCAACGATTTCTAGCAAAATGAAAATTAGCAAGGAGTGATAGGAGAACGAGAATTTTTCCACTCCGATATCGCACTGTCTCTAGCCTGGATGGCCAGATGAACAAGCACGATCGAACCATGGATTATGAGGAGAGAAAGATTTAGCCGAAGAAGGAATAAACCTGCTCATCCCATCAACGATTACAGCTCCCACCTTATCGGCAAAAGTTGAAGCGTCACCAGAGACAAAGCAGTCACTCCAATTATTGTTAGCGTAGAAGCAACGCAAGGCCCCCCAATCGCCCGATCAAAGTGCCAGAAAAAACGCGTAGGGCAGATGGAGCTGTTGGAGAGAAAGTATTAAAATTAAGAGATATAAAGGTTGTGGTCAAGATTTACGCAATAGAGCGAAGGTGGGGTGTAATTTAATAGAGAGAAGGACTAAGTGTGAAACCATAGGTCAAGTGGTGTTCAAGAATGGTTGGACATCCGGGAATGTGGTGGGGTTCTTTAATAGTATGAGAGGAACCCAACCATTCAGTGTTGTGTACATTGAAATCCCCTAAATAGAGGACCTCAGTATTTGGATTAGAAGATTTAACAGTCTCGTGAGGAAGTAGTAAGGTATTCAAAAAAGGCGTGAAATCCGTGTTCTGTTTGGGAGAACAGTACAGAAGCACAAGAATTATTGTAGTAGAAGGAAGAAAGATTTTAAGCCACAGAACATCGAAGTTAGGAGATTCGAGATTCTCGAGACGTGTTACAGGAGTGTTGATGTTAACATAGGCACATACATGCATGCATTTACAAATATGTTAAGATGTTTTAAACGAGTACGTCACCAAAGGGTTTCACATGATTATATAATCAGCAAGTAAAGTTTGTGTCAAAATACAAATTCTTTAGTTTGTTAGAATTAAAATTGTATTTGTGCTCGATGTCGTGTAAACCCTTGATGGTAGAGACTCACGAAATTATACTCTTTCACAACTGGCAAGTGCAAGTCGATTCCTAGCCTTAAATGTCTAATTTTGAATCAGATGAAAACTTTGATTTAGACTCGAATCCATAGATTATTTAGGCTTTGAAGGAAAGGAATTTTCCGAATAGAGAGAGAGAGAGAGAGAGAGAGAGAGAGAGAGAGAGAGAGAGAGAGAGAGAGAGAGAGAGAGAGAGAGAGAGAGCTATTGGATCGAACCGTTGTGGTAGAAGCAGCCTGGCGTACTAGGTTTTGTTAGAACTTCGTGTACACTTGAGCTAGTTTACATGAAGGTGTGATCTTGAAGCGGCTTTCTTGTGATGTGGAATGAGAGGAAGAGAGAAATAAGGAAATGGAGTAAACTGAAAATGACGAGGCGAGGGATGGAGATGTAATTTTAAATAATTTTAATTTAGAGAAAACCAAAAAGATGAAACATGAAACAGTTTTAAGATGATTATAAATAGTTGTTGGAAAAGTTTATGTATCAGATGAGATTTAGACAAACATCTTGAGATACCAAAAAGTCAAACGAGATAGAAAAAAATGCATGTTCAAAGAGTCTCAAAAGTCGAGTTATGAGATGATAAAAGGAATGACTATGATTAAAGTGTTGAATAAAGCCAAATGTTAAACAAGTTAAACTAAGCAACACTGAGAAATGATTCCTTTCATTACACAACTGTACTATTTCAACAGCTGCACACATTAAATTACTACTCCTTATACTACAAATAATAATAATAATAATAATAATAATAATAATAATAATAATAATAATAATAATAATAATAATAATAATAATAATAATGTTTTTATGTTGAATATATTTTCTTAGGAATAATCCTGAGAATAATTTACAAACTAAATTATTCTCAATGTTTATACTAAGAAGATAAACTTATTCATAAAAAGGAATTTTTAGATCTGTGGAGAGAAAATGCATAAAACTTATTGGAACAAAAGCTTTTATAGAATTTGCTAATTAATAATAATAATAATAATAATAATAATAATAATAATAATAATAATAATAATAATAATAATAATAATAATAGTAATAGTAATAGTAATAATAATAATAATAATAATAATAATAATAATAATAATAATAATAATAATAATAATAATAATAATAATAATAATAATAATAATAATAATAAGGTAGTAATAATAATAATAATAAAGGTAATAATAATAATAATAATAATAATAATAATAATAATAATAATAATAATAATAATAATAATAATAATAAGGCTTAAGGTTCGTTGATGACAGGATGTCACTGCTGAAATTGTTGAGATTTTAACTTGCTCGTGGATTGAGTAAGGAAAAAAAAGTATTTTTCGGAGATAATTATTTAATTGATAAAACCAAGATGGCGACGCCACAAGTGACCTTAATAATCTTGTATTTATATGTATGTATGTATGTATGTATGTATGTATGTTATCCTTAATTGAAGGCTGAGTTATGATTCTAAATTGGCCTGTCAATAACTCGAGCGAAATCAATTTAAGAAGAAACAAATTGGTTCAATTTTTCGCCTTTTGTAATTAAAGCAATTCTTAAATTTGGTCAAATTTGGAGTGATTTTTTTCTTTTTTCTTTTGTTCTTATTAATTGGTTATTGTTTGTTGTCGTTTGCAGCTATTTTTTAATTTTGTTTGCCATTAAAAAGAGAGGACAATAAATTATTGAATTAAAAATAAAAGAAACCAGCTAAAAAATAATATATATACACACACACAGACATTTTATTCTGTAATTTTTGCTAGAACTTTTTCTGTTACATATTTCTTTTCCTTTTATTGCTTTTCTTTTGTGCTTTTGTGGTAACGTCATTCCTTAAACTTTTCTTCTCCTCGATTCACACACACACACACACACACACAAACACAGTGAGACTTTTCCAAACTCAATGTCCCCCCCTTTCCATTCATTTTCAACTTTTTCTCTATAAACTTTTTCTTTGTATATATATATATATATATATATATATATATATATATATATATATAATATATATATATATAATATATACTTTTTCTATATATATATATTATATAATATATATATATATAAAGGTGCAAGGCCACAGAGCCAATCTCCATAGCAGGGGCACAGGCGAATAGCATCTTTCCGATCGAAAGTACCATCACAAAAGGGTTTGAAGAAAAGTTCCGAAAATGTACCAAAAAATTTTTTTCCCAGACCTTAAAAGAATAACGAAATCGGTTTATCCTAGGGGGGGGAGAGAGAGAGAGAGAGAGAGAGAGAGAGAGAGAGAGAGAGAGAGAGAGAGAGAGAGAGAGAGAGAGAGAGAGAGAGAGAGAGAGAGAGAGAGAGAGAGAGAGAGAGAGAGAGAGAGAGAGAGAGAGAGAGAAGGAGGAGAGAGAGAGAGAGAGAGAGAGAGAGAGAGAGAGAGAGAGAGAGAGAGAGAGAGAGATCAAAGTAGAAGGTATGCAAAAAAACTTCAGAAGTGTAGTGTCAAAATAAATAACGAAGGTATAATGAGAATAATGTAATATAAAGATGGATGGTAATATAGGCTGCAAAGTTTCTTTAAAAGTGTGCGAGTATGAGGGTCGGAAAGTCCTAGACACTACCCAAAGAGAACGCCACCCAAAGATGTGAGTGAATGAACCCACCAATAAACGGGAGGTGTATACTCTCTACATAAAAATGAACCAATTTCCCATATAAGAAAGAAAAACCTCATATTGCGTTAAGAGAACTTAGAGGAACCCCCTCCTGCCATAGTGGTCATCATTCTAATGAACATCAGAGAAATACGACCACTAGTCTGACCAGTGTACTAATTGCAGAAGCGTCACCAGACATTTCCCAGAAGGAAAAGTTCCGAGCATTTATATATTTGAATCTCATTAAAGTCTTAAGCTCGGTCATTAATATTTTAATTTACGAATTAATTTAGTAAACAAAGAATTTTTAATTTAAATTTTATTCCAGAATATTTTCTCTGCATGTCTTATCCACACTCAGGTTCTGCAGGACCAAAATTCGTCGCCAAATCAACTTCTCATTTCGTTAGTAAAAAATAAATAAATAAATAATGATATTATTATTATTATTATTATTATTATTATTATTATTATTATTATTATTATTATTATTATTATTATTATTATTATTATTATTATTATTATTATTTTTATTATTATTATTATTATTATTATTATTATTATTATTATTATTTCAGTAGAAAAGGTAATCCATATTGAAATTGAAATACAACAATAGCATTATTTTGAACAAGACACACACACACACACTCACTCATATCAAGAGTTATTGTTAATATCTTTCTGCTGAAAAGAACTCTTCTTCAATAATAATAATAATAATAATAATAATAATAATAATAATAATAATAATAATAATAATAATAATAATAATAATAATAAATAATAATAATAATAATAATAATAATAATAATAATAATAATAATAATAATAATAATAATAATAAAAAGCGGAACGCGAACGTTCCAGCTTGTCTGAAAAGCGACCTACTCTCCTTTATATATATATATATATATATATTAAGTTATATATATATATATATATATATATATATATATATATATATATATATATATATATATATATATTATTATTATTATATATATATATATATATATATATATATATGTATATCGCGTTTTTTTCGTTCCATATACAGTATCTATATCGCCTTTAAAAAAAATTTATACTGTATATATATATTATATATTTTTTATATGTATGCGCCAATCGGCTTTCAGATATTTCCCACCCACCTCTATTTAATCAAATATCGAAAGTGGCTTGGGTCCAATATTTTTATCTTCAGAGGCCCCGCCCACTTTTATATATATATATATATATATATATATATATATATATATATATATATATATATATATATATATATATATATATATATATATATATATAGAGTATATATATATATATATACATATATATATATATATATATATATATATATATATATATATATATTATTATTATTATTATTATACAAACACTTATTCCCGCTTAAGCGGGGTAGTGGTACGTGCAGCTTCCCTAATTCATATTTTCCTTCATATCGCCCACACCCACCTCCTCCTTTCCAGTCACTCTCTCATTATTATATATATATATATATATATATATATATATATATTATAATATATATATATACATATATTATTATATATATATATTATTATTATTATTCATTTTTTCGTAATCAGTTTCTTTGCATATATTATTATATATACATATATATATATATATATATATATATATATATATATATATATATATATATATATATATATATATATATATATATATATATATATATATATATATATATATATAATATTTTTTTTTTTTTTGAGGCCCCGCCCACTTTTGTATATATATATATATATATATATATATATATATATATATACATGTATGTATATATGAAGCGTGGCGCACGAAAACGCGAAAGGCGTTTCAATGATGGAAAATGCGAAACGGTTAAACACCCAAATCTGAAAAATGAACGAAGCGCTACCTG
>JABUQX010072054.1:0-30000 GCA_015478945.1 Trachelipus rathkii
GATACTCTCCTACGGTAACATTTCTTTATAATAGCTATTATGAAGACGTATCATTCAGTCATTATAAATACTATGTTAATCAATTTATTTCAAATCTCAATTTTTGCTATAAAACATCAAATAAGTATTTAAGGTTTGCTAGGTGTTTATTAAATATTTTCATCTATTTAAGATTTATGATCAATATATTATTGATACAGTAGTATATGATATTATTAGAGTTAATATACTATGTTCTAAATATCATTTAGTATAGAATAATTTGTACGTAAGTAATAGCGCACGTATGATGCTCTATTAAGTCTGAATCTATATGGATAGCTCAGAACAAGAGAACAGCAGTCAACACCTTGTGAGTCAAGATTAATAATGATATGATATTATTTATTATTTTGGAATTAACTAGGAATTTTAAGGACGTGGGTTTTTAGATCTTAATTTTTCCCACCGCTCGACCCTAGCCTCCGTGTACACTACGGGTGAGGCCGAAAGAACTTAGGTCGAACTACCGTAGCCATTGCTTTCCTGCTGAGTCTGTCAAAACAACCGTATGAGATAATATCTCCTTGGGAGTTAAAATAATATGACATAGGGTAACATTCATCATACATTCCCATTCTATTCATACTATATGGATAGTCTATTCTTGGAGGAGACTAAAGGAATATCCTATAAATAATTCCACGGAGAATAGGGATTAAAAACATGAAAATAAACAGAATAAAAAAATGAAGATATCAGAGAGTAGAATGGAAAACTTATTCACCCTTTCCTTCCATGATTATTGGTCCTTCACAGCGATTCCAAATATCTGTTAATTCTGTAATCGGTATAACATATCTGTATGGCTCGCCTTGGGAGAACCTTTGGTAATACATACGAGGTTACCACTGTTTTTTGGGTCGAATAGTTAAGCTCTTTAGAGGGTCGACATTCTAGTACAACTATCTGGTATGTAGTCTAACTATATTAACTTTCTATTTGGTTAAAATTAATACACGGGTAATTATACCACCAATACTGAATTATTCAGACACTAAATTTGTTCGATAATACTCGATCACCTCTATTATATAAACCATTATTAATAAAACAGAAAAATGGTTCCTTCAACAACTTGTTATGGACCATACATACAAATAGACAATAGCAGGTAACTTCGGACATATATAATTTTTACATAACGTCCATTTCAATGTATATTGTATATAGCCTATAATATATATATATCATAATGATCACTAAATGAATATAAGACATAGGTTTACGTAATTTTTTATATATAATGTTTTAGTTAACGTTTATAAGATAATAATCTAATAGATACTCAAGGTTATTTAGTTGATAGAGGAAAGATAGGCAGAAAGTAACACCCGTACCGTTTGTTTTTGATATTCCTAGATTATAATATATATTATATTAGTACCGTATATAAAATTTAGTAGTATTCAATAAAATTTAATTAAGTAGATTACTAACAAATAGGTATCAATGAATGGGTGGAAACTCATGAAGAGGTAGCTGAATGGTCGAAAGATATAACTAGATTATACCCTAGCTATATATAAGAGATGAGTATGATAATAAAATGAATTATATTATAACGCTGTTAATGAACAAGTATTACTGTCTTATGTTAGTGGTCCAGTACAAGTATGATTTTAAAGCTGTGTGCGTGTGCGTGTGCGTGTTGGTGTGCGTAGGTGCGTATAGGGTGTGTGTGTAGGTGTACTTTTCTTAACTGATATTATTGATTGCAAAGCTGTTGGGAGAAATATAAAGGTAGTATTATAAAAATCTAATCTTAGTGGTCATCAAAAAGAATGGTTAATGGAATTTATGGTTTACCTAAAAGATTTATTTTTCTCCTTAATGCTTTTGCTTTTGGTAAGGTTTTGGTTGCTTGTTATTGTTGTTGGTTGGTGGCTGTGTTGTGTTGAGATCTGTTCGTAATGGGCAAATGTAGTTGTATTGTTGTATCCTGTTCGTATTTAGTTTGTGATTATGATATCGTTGTTGTAGTATGTAGTATAGTTGCAGCTTATGGAGCCTACACTGACTTCGGGAATATTACCAATTCTCTTTGGATACGGATGATGAGATGTAGGTAATCGTAGTATGCTCGGCTATGTCCTGGTATACTTACTGTGAACTGTGAGTAGACGAGGGGGAAGGTCGGGGGCCTATATGGGTTGTATCTAGTAGCATTATCGATATGCTTCCCAGTAAGGAGAATTTATGTCAATCCGCTTCGTAGATGATTGTCGATGATCGGACATCAACAGATTCCAGTCACCCTACGGACGTCTCTTTACGAGGACTGTATAAGAGTAATTACCCTACCTACTATTCCCCCGAGTGTCATTGTTACACTTTTATTCGTAAAACGGATGGAGAGCAATCTATTAGCCCCTGCCATTCCAATGGGAGTCAAGGAAAATCATAAAAAAACCATATAATAATTCATATTGAAGTTATTGAATCCTTTTCATGCACCTTATCGGACTTGATTTGTATAGTACCTGATGGCGTAAAGCCGAGTATGTGCTCTGTGACATCGTCCTTGTGAAATCAGACGGTCATCAGTGTTAGTAGGATGGTGTGATAGAGTAGTATGTTGCTTTTTTCGTGTGTCATGTGGCTGATGCTGGATGAGTGTTAAAACTTGTGTTGTTATCAGAGTGGGTATGCTGGTGTGCTAACTTTGTTGGGAGTAGTAACTCTAACGTGCATGAGCATGAAATTAGCTTTAATATAGTCCAATTAAACTCAGTGTTCGATATTATAATAACTTGGGACTCTTCTAGTAAAATTGTGATTATACACACATGTCTTCGAATTATTGCATCGACAAGATATAGTGTAGGCTGGGATATGCTTATGATAACAGACAGAGCATTATCAATGTTCACTCACTCTACATCTAATAGGTTTGTAGATACATATATATACTTCGATAGGTATTTAATTCAAAAAATTAGCCACTATTGTAATCTTAGCGATATATCTATATCAACGAGGAATCATGTTGATATCCGTATAATTAGCATGATTAACAGGAATAGCTCCTATTATAATCACTATATGTCATAGCAGGATATTACTGTTTACTCATTCTCTGGCGTAGGAGCTAGAGGGTGTCATATTATGTACCGTGAAATAATGCAGAAAATTGTTAGTGGGCAGCAACTTGTATTTTCTCGCTTTACATCCTTTCGGATGGTGTTGAATCTTTTGAGAAACATATAACTTGCTCACTTTATACAGAATCCTATGTCACTTATGGAAATTTAGAAACTAAGAATTAATAAATTTTAATAAAATTATCTATATATACGGATTGTATATATATTATTTATAATGTTATTTTATTTATAATTTAGGATAATTATATGTCGCTAATATAAACCCTAAATTCTCAGCTACCATCATACAGCATACCTCTTAACTCACCCTCACCATACCACTTGTGGATCTATTAGGATACTATTGATTTAAGTCAGATTTTTACTGACATTTGATTTTAATATACCTATAATCATAAAAGTACAATATAAATATAAACATTTTATGAATTATCATCTAAAATGTGATTAATTACAAACGCCTTAGCCAGTCTAAAGTTAATGGACAATGTAGTAGTCAAGAAATAATGGTAATAAATTGTGACCAGAGAAGGAGATACATACTAAACTGACCTCATTAATAATACCTATTAGAGTGATAACAGAAATAACATACAATTACGCAATAGTTATAAATAGTACCTCACCCCTCATTATATATACTGTTATACGGTAGCAACGTTTTTAGTAGGTGTTCTGCTATGTTAACCGTTGATTAGCAGTATCCATCATTATTGTATATATATGTAGAGTGAAGAAGGATTACAATTCTCTTAAAAGAGGATAAGCTAGAAGCTTAAGCTATATAGTTAAACGATATCCATGAGATCATTACACTCATTGATAATAATGAGTTCTCTTATCTCTTGTGAATAATTAAATATTATTAGTGAACGATATTATAGCAATAGATAGTGTATTTATACTCATACACTAAAGATATTATTTGAGTAAATTTTAACTATTCCAACCGTAAGATTCAAGAGTGGTGAGGTACGTTATTATTACTTCGACATGATTATATGAGTTAGTCTATTACCTCCTATAGTATAGACTTTATCTCTTCATAGTGAGATAAGATACGCTGTATGAGTATTGAAGTTAATACATGAATAAATGAATAGAGTACCATTCAAGAATATTAGTCAAACGCGATACAACTAGTTCTTGTGTTCGGTTGCTGATTCATAAAATGGTCGTGGCAGAGTATATGATCGGTCAGCACTTCAAAAGTTAACGTCTTGGTTTTTTGCCCTCCATATAAATTTGAATCACGACCTAAATAAATATACGTATCGTTTCTGAGTGGTGACCTGTTAACATGAGATATTACTAATCTAACGTGAGGAGCCTCGCCGTTCTACTCACTTGTTCGCTATCTCGTGTTTTGTGTATCGAAGTGTTGGTCTTGATTATATATAACAGGTAATTAGACGACTTTACATATGGTAGATATTTGGTTCCAGAATGTCACTATCGTAAATATCTCTTTTTTCTTTTTATATTCATATCTCACTATACTAGAGAGAGATAGTGAGTTTTTCTTGTGCTAGATAATATTTTTTATCTTATTCATTTCGCTTCACATTTGGTATACTTTCTTTTTCCTTTCTCTATACTCATAATATATTTACGTATATCTATCATGGTGCCATCTGATACTATAATTTGAGTGGATTTCTTTCTGGCATGTCATTTTGAGATCTGCTTTCCGCCGATGTTTCTTTTGTGTATTATTGAATACAATGGTGATGAATCAAGTAACACTATCTTTTTATTCTTTGAAATACATCTACGTCGTCAATTCTCAGATACTCTCTTCTCATTCAATCGATCGTCTGCGTCAAAGCTCGTCTCTCATGATATTTTCACTAACATCATCAATCTCTTCCGATCCAAAGGCCTAGAAAAGTCATAGCAATCCATTAACCTCGATCGGATGTACGTCTCTAATGTTTGCTTCAATGTTGACAATCCTCTCCATCTCTTCCATACATACTTACATACGATCATATATATAATTACTATTAGTCTTCACTATATACCTTATTATAAAAAAAAAATTAGATTAGATTACATATATATTATATTATAAGATATAATAATATATATCATATAATACATATTTATTAATGATAACTATATATATATATTAATATATATATATATAATCTGTTCTGTGAATTGGCTACCGATCTGGCTTTATCTTCAGGAACATTCCCGGATGTTTCAAGCAATACATGGATATCTGTGTAAAAGACAGTACAAAATAATGTTTAATTTTCTTACGACTCTCTAGTCACTTTAGATTTCATGCTTAGTAATGCCATCTGTCACATCTATTTTTTAATATAAATAATGTCAGATTAGTTCAGACCCTTATGTTTTCTTATCAACCTATCAGAGTCCTCTAATTTTATGCCTGGCTCGATAATAACCCTGTAATCTTTCATTTCAATATATACTGTTTTACATAATCGTTTCTTTATACTAAACTTTCGCTAAATAATTTACTGAATTGCAAAATTTTGTATGTTCACGATTATACGTTTGCTCTTATGGTCATAATTTTATCTACCAAGTCTTAAAATTAAACCCTGTTCCTCATCTTCTTCCGCTTTTCTTTTTTTCTCAAACAAAAGCTGTGACCTCAGAAAATCATCGACTTCGAATCAATAGATTGAATTTTTCGCTATGATTATTTATTGTGAAATATCGTTTAAAAATAAAACTATAAAAGATTAAGTTGAAAACAGAACACTTTCTGCATTCCGTACCGGATCGTACTGCTGATATCGCGAGAGGGAGGGTTCGACGCTCCACGCCACCCTCCCGTGAGGATCGCGCCTGTGTGGCGGCGCCGGACGCGTCGGATTCGCGCCTGGCTGGGCGCCTGCTGGAGCCGCGGCACACGCTCGGACTGCGCCGGCTGGCGCCGCGCACTCCGCGCGGTTTCTGCGGGGCCGGATTGCACTGGCGGCGCCTGCAGAAGAGCGCGACCCCCTCACATCCTGCACAGGAGACCTGAATTGACGCCCTTGCTTGGCCATATTTACATGAAGAGGAGCCCAAACACCTTGTCGTAGCTCTACATTCCTTAATAGAACATATATTTTTAATCAACATAATATTCTATTAATGTGAATACCAACTACTTTATAATCGACACCTCTACCTAGAGCAGCACAGTGGTCAGCGCTATGTCAACTTCTAGCATTCTCTGAGTCTGATGTGCTTCTCTTCTTTCCCTCCTTATCTCTTTCATTCTTCTTTTCAATCCCCTTCGACGTCTGTTTCTGTCACTGTGCTCTTTATTTCTGAGTCGAGACCTCCCATCAATCGGGGGGTTCCTATAGGCACTCTATCACTCCAAATCTCGGATTATTACCTTCATACTTCGACTTCTACGACATACGATACCCTATATCAGAGACACGCAACATTGTTGTCATAATTCACTGTTTATCTTAACATCCGGCAAGCCTGCAGCTGGCTCCAGCATCGGTGCCGAAAGCACTCCTAGATTCACAATATCAGTTTTCCTTAGAATTCAATCCACTCTGACAGCTCCTCCAAATTTCAGCCAATTTAACAGAACCCTTCGATTTAAGAGTAGGCTGGTCCCCCTTATCAGGGAACCTCACGTTCTTGGACGTACCTCGTCTACGATAGGTTACCTTCATGCTCAACCCACCTCCAAATTTTAACCCGAACGTATATCTTAACTTAATACGATATATATTGAATCTCAGACAGGATGCGACAGAAGAATACGGTTGGAATCGAAAGTCTATGTCGCAGTGGGTAAGAATACGATTTCCTTACAGGTCGTTTCGACTCAGAATCAATTCCTTCGGGAATTGATTTTGGTGAAAGTAATAAAATAATCACAAATAAATAATCATTATTATGTGTGTGTATGCGTACGCAAGCGCTCGCGCGTTGACGTATCTTGTCTCCGTACGAGATTACTCATTCCAACGATGACACTAATCCTCGTTGGGCTCTACTCAAATCTCGGGGTTTGGAAAGCAAAGAGAGTTAGCGTAGAGGCGTGTAGACGGCTACGCTCTCGGGGGTGACTACCCTCGATTATTAAAGTCCTCTACAGACTTGGCAATTACACGGAATTGAGTATTCCAATAGTATAGATTTTACTTCAACGGATTCGGAAGCAAATAGTCCTCTATTTCTTCAATATTTCGAAAAGGGTGGAGACAGGTCAACTGGTACATTCACTATTTTAACAGCATTCTAACTCATGATATATCTATTCTGTAATACTAGATATATATTATATCATATATATATAATATACTCTATATATAAAATATAGTATCTTGCATTAAATATATTGAATACTATTCTCTAATTAACAATATTTATATACTATATTTATTAGTACTATATTAAATGATATGATATTATATATTATACTATTCTTGTTATATAAAAATATCAAAAATATATCTTATAATTATTTAGTTATATATTATAATATTCGTCCATATATCTTACTATTATAATATTCATATATATCTATTATACGTATGTCTCTATCTTACTATATAATATTCTTTATATATATATTTACTGAAATATATATATGCTTATAGAACATACTTAATTATTTTTTATATATATAACTATTATCTTATTCTATTACTATATCTACTATTATTCTCGTTAGTACTTTATAAGGACGTATAAATAGGGTTAGGGACACTTGGGTAGGTTGACTTCCTACAAACACAATAATGTTTCTATTATGGTTTAATAATTTGATATTAATGATATAAGCATAAAGATAACTACATATATTAACCTCTATAATTATCTAACTTGTACACACATACGAAACCACAATTAAAAAAGAAGACCATTTCCTAAGCGATCAAAATGGCTATATTCGGCATATAGGTCAATATCACGACCAAAATAAAAAAGGATGCTATCAGATGATATATCATGAGATCAACTTTAACATACTCTAGCGCTAAATCTCTATATATAGGCTATTGCATGTACATTAACATATTCTTACTACTTTTGTACTTGACGTTCACTATGATCAGTCAATTCTTTCTCTATACCAAATGTTATCTATTAAGTATGGAAACGTGGTATACTCTCTGTCTTACTCACTATTATAAATCGACAAATCATATGACAACTTTCTTCGTTTTAACTCTAGCCGTAATCTTATAACAGAATGTATGAAATAAATAGCTACGACAGGTATTGAGTGTTCGGCTTGTTGTTCAAGTTTGTTTATATTCCTAATTTAATCACCAATAGTCATATGGCAATGTTGTAAATAAATATTGACATATATAAGTCTTTTTACACTAGCATCGATATTAATTTTCCTGTCTATAAATTCACTTAATTGGCGTTTTTTTCAATCGTATATATATATGTCATTATATAAACTCAATAATAAATAAACCCATAATTAGAATAATAAATAGAACAATATTATTGAATTTGAATATACTTATGAAATAAGATAATTCTATGAAAGCTTATACCAGCTTTAAATAATAATAAATATTATATAAAAACACCACAGCATTTATCTTAATAAATGGTAGTAAATAAAACCTAAAGAATAAATTACTACAATATTGGAGTGTGCTTTAAAATAAAAGTACTATTATTGAAGGCGGCTCAAGGTAAGACTGATTTTGTCGTCTTCGTTAATTTATACTGACAAATATAACTTTTGGATACGGGTGATATAATAATTAGTAATATCCATCTATTTATAAAAAAAGAATTTTGTGCATTGAGGACAATAAAATTTATCTTACCTTTCAAACTATATTTATGATTTTTATTGATGAAATTATGATGATAAAATAACTAATATTTACTAGCATAATATATACAAATTTAGAATACTTACTACATAATTATATCTGACAAATTTATTACATGATATTCAAGTTGTAAGAATAAACAAAATTAAACACATATATTTATTATGTATAGAAAATAAAAAAAAATAATTATATTATCAATCGACCGAATGTTATTTTCGTTAAATTAAAACGATAAAAAAACAAAAAAAAAAAATAACATAAAAAAATCAAAAAATAAAATTAAATAAAAATATTTTTTATGTGATAATAGTAAATTAATTACTAATAAAAAATAATATATTTGTAGTTAATAAAATTATTGATTTTATAACTTTATAACTATAAAAATTCGATTTCTCAAATTATACATTATATGATTATACATTCATAATTTATAGTTATCGATTGAAATTTATATATTATCATCATTTTTTCATAATCTTAATAATTTTTTAACTTTTTGATATTTTTATTTTGATTTATTTCTCCCGGATATACCTTACATACCATAATACAATACACCCTAGGGGTATATATTACTTATATAGTATTAACTATAAAAGTATAGTTAAGGTATATGCTCACCACATTACACAACAATAAGTATATCACGTTAGAAAAAGATAGATTAAGTGGATAATTTGAAATTAAAGAAAAATATCTATAATTATTATATTTTTTGAATATATTTAATGTATTAATTTCCAATAAGCGTAGCAGTATATATAATATATCATAAGTATATAATATATATATATATATAATATGTACATATATAAACTACTGGACCTCTTGCTATCTACAAGTGTCTTCCACAGGTACTCCACTGGGATATATATATAATATATTAATATAATAAATTAGTATTTCTATTAATTAATTATATTTATTTACTATATATAATATATAAGTTATATGATATATACATATATATTATAAATATATGATTATATTTATAAGTTATATATATAAGCTGAATATATTATAGTATTATATACCATTCATACATAAGAGAGGGGAAAATTTAGAGTAATATTAAGGTAAATTTATAATATATATAATTTATTATATAATATATTTTATATTATATATAATTATTTATTATATATAATTATATATAATATTATATATAATTTATATACTATAATCATATATAATGTATATATATATAATTATCTTTATAATATAGTAATTATATTATATATATATATTATATTATTATATTTTATATTAGTATTATATATTAATTTATTACTGATATTATATATTAAATACTATATTAATATTAATAAGAACATAATATACTAATTAATTTTAAAAGAAAGTGCAGTTGGATAATAAATCGTGATATTATAAGTTAATGATACATCTAACTATTTGACATGCTTACAAATTATGAGTCCATTTACGGATCTTTTATGTATATACGGAGCCTAAATATATTATTCATATAATTGTAATAATGTACTATGATGCGTTATTTATAACATTAATCGCAATTCTAGATAATATTAAATTAGCAATATTATTGAGTCATATGTTTATTATATTATGATCATATCTTTATATATTGTTATCATTATTTATTTTACATATTTATGTATTGAATTCATACAATGTGGTTTAATGAAAAAAAAAGATGATGTATAGTCGCTAAATTATAAAATTACGATTATTTATTATATATATATATTATTATAATATTTATATATATATTAGTTATTATATATTATATTACTTATTATATTTATAATTATATATATATATTATATTATTATAATATAATAATTAGGTATAATATTATTATATTTATTAGTATATATAATATATCACGATACCTTATTAACTAGTATATTTAATATAATATATTTTAAATATAGATATTATATATAGTCTATAACTTTTGATTAATTTATATTTTTAGAGTAAATAATCAGTATTTTTTTTTTTTTAATTATTGCTTTTTATATTAGAAAGGTTTGAATAAATATCATAATATAATTATAAGTATAATAGTATATTTATATATATATTATATTATATATATATATTATAATGTTATTATATATATTAATGTATATATACTATAGATATTATGTATATATATATATATATAAGTATATATATTATAATGATAGTACACATTTTTATACATATAAATATTATATAATTATTATAATTAATAGTATATTCAAAATATATAATTCATTAAAATGATAGTTTATGATTAATATTAAGGATATATTTAATATTAGAGCGCTATAGCTTACCTATTAGGATCTCCATTGGAATCTAAGCTAGACAGGGGTTTCTATCTTCTGACATCACTGGATCACCGTTATAGAACAGAAGTTTACTAGCAGTTAAGATTCTTAGATTATCCGGTACACCTATCTCATGGAGGCAGAGGTGGTTGGTTGATATATATATTTGCGTGATCCGGTATTATTTGAGCAAATATATATAACACCCCTGCACGTTCATCTTTGAATATATAAATGTTGGTATGTAGTATTGCAGTGTAATTATGCATATGATACTTTATATAAGGGCAATTGTTGACACGGAGGCTGGTGGTGCGCAACGAATGCTCTGCGCCAAATTTTTCTTGCGGTCGATAGGTGTTACTATAGGTTTTGAATAGACGCCTACACCTGCACGGCATATTATTATACTTGACCAGTAAAGGAGGTGCTACTATATAGAGAGTTTTTCCGATCATACTTAGTGCTATTATTCATAGAGTACTGACTCATCGCTTTCACCAGTAGATTATTGATAATATATGCGCCTAAGTATATTTATTATTCGATATCGCCTAAGTGAATTACATAATATATATATTAATGGTAGTTATTTAGAAATATCTTTATTATAATTAATTTATCTAGTTTATACTAATTTATAAGAAATGTATATGAAAATATATATAATAATATTATATATATTATATATGATAATTATTCATAGAAATCCTTATAGGTTGTATTATAAAAATGAGGAAATGCAACCCGGCGGAATCTCCGAGTTCGAGCTTCCGGCTTTGGCCGGAGTTCCGGCCTTTTAAGATCTCCGACTCGCGGCACAGGAAGACTACATTAGGTTCTCTGCGGTCCGGCTTTTCTCCGGACGAGACTATATTTTTTAAAAGGTAGTTTCGAAAATAAAATAGTTTAATTCATTGAAGTACTAATGAGACATTTAATGATTAAAATTTATTAGAAAATTTTTTGATAACAAAATTCGGAAATTTAAAAAAATTAATTTAAAGTGTTTTCTTTGCGGTCTTCAATTTCAAATACAAAAAAATATTTTATTGTAAACACATGTGTTTTGTTTGCATGTGAGGTTCAAGTCTGTTCGAACATTTACTAATATTGACGAAACTACAGGAAATACCTCGATCAGTTCAACATTCAAAATGACAATTGCTAACCAAAAATAGCCACGCTTTTGATTAAAGTACTAGCTTTAAAAAATGCAAATAGACAGATATACAGTTAATATTGGTAATAAGAACTTTGTTTTTTGAATAATACAGGCATGCCAATTATCTGACCATAAAGATAAAAAAATTATATTCTATATCCTTTAATCCTTTACAATTATTAATTTTTTTCCCTTTAATTTAATGTTTTAAATGCCAACAATTTTGTATATATATATATTAGTATAATTATATATATATATACTATATATATTATATATAATAATATATATATTATATATATACTGATATAATTTTATTATATATAATTATATATTAATATCATTAATATATATTAATATAATATATAATATAATATTAATATTATATATATATATATATATATATATAATATTATATATTTAATATTATTATATATATAATATATATTATATTATGTATCTAACAGTTATTATATATAGTTTTATCTAAAATTGAATGAACGATTGAGATGTAAGATCGTTCGGTAAAGATAGTGTGGCTTCTCTTAAAACTGGGAAAGAATAAAAAGAGACTGGGCAAGTGAAAGCAATGTCTTTCAAGAATATTTTACTTATAAACTGAGGATAGCTTTCGAGAAGTATCGAGGTAGGCTTTCTTGTAACAAGTGACATTGAATACTAAAATTATAGCAACTTTATCAAATAAAAACCTAAAGGAGAGAATCAAGTCTGTAACTATAGAATAAAGTAAAGATTCTATATGGTGAAGATAAATTATATATGTGATTGAGGATGTATCCAGTGCTAAAGTTATCGAGATAAGATCATAAAAATATTTTATCTGAGAGTATATACTAAGATATTTTGATATTTTGAAGAGAATATACAATTATTTATTCTGTGTTATAAATTGGAAAAGCGAGCGCAAGTTATGTGTAACATTGGAAACTATAATAGCTTCCTTATTGGCAGTATTGGTCAGATCTTACAAATATTCAACTAGTGAGGGATTTAACCTATCAGTTCATCTTCTAATATTGAGAAACATAACAAATTATGCCTGCGTCTAGATAGAAGGTTGTGATTAATTGAGAGCACACAGCATCAGGATCAGTACTGAAGCAGTATGCACTCATCGACTGTGACTACTATAAAGGAAGGCTTGAACGCCTGATATTTCCTTTCATTTATACGTTGATAATTATCATATTATACTATAATATGGTATACTAAACATTCACGTCTACTCGCTTAATATAACACTTGTAAATTATGATGCTTAGTATTACGTGTATATTATCACCTGTCACTTAATTCAGTTAGTAACATAGTATAGCAATCAGAGATATAAAGAGTACCTTAAAGGATAATACAGAAAAGCTAAATCAAACATCACTAAATACCTTAGTTGAGTACTCCAATAGAGAGATTATAATTTATTTAAATTTGTACATTTCCTTTATCACTGGTTTCATTAATGATAATGATAATTCTTTATTCACTTTTTACAATCATTTATTAGAATTGATTTTTCATTCTTATACATTCACGCAATATTGATAATCAACTATAAAACAGTTGTCATTTTAAACATTTTTTATTTATTTATTTCAAGATTCTTCTGTATATATATGGATAACAGATGCTCTATGGACATTTTGAGTTCTAAGAATGCTGAGATATTATCTCCTCTTACGATTTCTCTCTCTAGACTCGGAGTGTTCTACAGTGGGACGTACTCGAGATTGTCAAGTAACACAGAAGTCAACCATTATCATATGAAAAGAGGAGATAAGTAGTCTTCTGGAATGTCTTAAGTATTTTGTGCGGCTTGATTTTTCAGGTAAAGTATATCATTCTCTGTGCAATTCTATACTCGCTCGAGATTTGGTATTCAGTGTCCCTCATTTCTTCAGACTGGCATAATAGTTCATATTTTCATAATTCAATCACGTATGATCATGAACGTAATATACGAATATGTGCACTGTTTCTACCAATTATAGTGCATTATGTTATGTAATATATAGGTATTGATATATCACTCTCTTGAATTTGGTAGTGTAGTCATATAGTTTGGTTCTTAATAAGATGATATAAGTCTAGTATATCTCTGAATTAGACTAAATGTCACATATCTGGAATCTGTTATAGGACTAATCGTGGATCGTAAATGTGGTGACTTTTTTAGAACTTGGTTGAAGGAGATACGAAATAAGTTTCTCTCTCTCACACTCTCTACCAAAAACGTTCAAGTTAACAGCAATTTAAAAGGTTCAGATGCGTCTCGTTCGTCATAGTTGCAACTTATACTCTGACATGATTATTCTTGCTTGACTCGGAGATGTGTTCGGAACCACGTCTTCGAATACCAGGTAGGTTGGTCTCTACTAAGTATTGTGTGATCAATGAGATTAACTGGGTAGATATCATGTGATCTAAATGTTTACACATTAAATCTACTACACAATTTCAATTTCACTTCCACCAACTAATACAGATGGTCTGTATTGAAGCGTGTTCATACGGCTTCAATTATGAGTGTAGATTAATTGCAAATGCTCTTCGCATGTACGTATAACCATAATCTCAGCTTTCTCCGTGTATTACCTCTTTAGCTAAGTCATTATCTTAAGGCATCTATCAATCGTATGCAGTGGCTGATTATTCGTCCTAGGTCTCAGCGCACATTGCACGAAGAAGTGGGCGGACATAGTAAATGAACATTCATTGGCTTTCTATTTGCGTACACCATATGAAGTATCTTCTCGTTGGCACTTCCATATATGTCAAAACATTCTCTTACTTGATTGATGAACCATCGCTCCTGTTTCCTTCCACAGTCTTGCTGACTAAGTCCTGTGATAGCTAATCTCCTATCGTGAAAAGCTAATTGCTACTGATTCTTTTGGGTGAAATTGTCCTAGTTTTATCATCTAATAACGTTAGTAGGCCAATTGGTGATCGATTCCGTGAATCCTCAGCTTTATAGACCTCCTGGCTCTCTTCACACCATCTAGGGTCTCCCATCTACACCTCTTACACCGGATTACGGTCATGATTCGAGGATCTGGTATATTTCTGAAATAGTATCTTTGAGTGAGCACGTACAGTGAATGCTATAGTGCGCATCATTCGCGGTCTGAGCATATTTCATTACCCAAGTGTTTCTTGTAGGGAGTGTCTGCTTCTAAGAACATTAGCCTCGACTTAACGGATTCAACCTCTATTTCGCTACGCTCTCTTATACACTTTTGTAGTTGATTTTGTCTGTATGGCTGTGCAAGTCGCGCATTAAGGTTACACATAACAATATCCGAGAATAGAGGGAGTCTCGCTCCTGGATTTCTTCTTTAACATACCTCCTCCTAGCTCTGCTACACATTGATTTTCCTGATATACACATCTACTTTGAGAATCTCTTTATACTAGCTCTATCTCTGGATTCTATCTGTAGTCTTCATGCCTCGCTAATGGTAAATCAGATCTATCAGATAATGCTGCTTTACGCATGATCGTCTTGAGCGAATACAATGTGCCAATACCTCACTACTATTACTGATTTTTTATGAGATCTTACTGCTCCCTTATAGAGATGCACTTGGAGTGCAGCCTTTGTGTGACATGGGCATCTCGACTACATATCAAAAGGATGCTGATCGAGTTTGTTCATTGCGTCAGCTAGCAAGCTCAATAAGCTCCACATTCCGCTATGGTTTTACTGCATACTTTTTTGCTGCTAACTCTCTTGCATTTACTTCTGTATCCATCTTGATCAAACGATGTCTATTTCAGCATGTTAGCTTCTTATTATGTCACTCTTTTCTCTATGTACTATTGTTGACGGACAACTATTTCCCTCCTTCTCGGCAACAGTACCCCTTGACTGGATTCATTCACATATTCGCCATGTTGCTCATACGGCCTGTTCTATAACTCTCTTTTTAAATCCAATGTCTTCTACAAACGAAATGGCAAAGACTTTGATGTCCGGAAGGTACGATCATCAACATTTCCTTTGCCATCCAATTTTTATGATGATTTTCTGTACGCCTCTTTTTGCATCATACCATTCGAGGTCTATTCTTGGCTTTGCTCAGAATCTCTTGGGATTTGTCTTTATCTCTTGCGCACCGACCTTGATTATTGTCAGATCTATGTGAGTCGGTAGGGCCGGGACTACAGAAATCATCTCTTGTTAATTCAGAAGGGTCTCATGATTTGAAAACAGTTTTCGAACTGATCTTTTATAGGCGAATTGGCACCTCATCCAAAAACACCTGGATCTCATCACTGACTAGTTCTCGTTCATGTGATATCATGTTTTCTGACGGTTTCTATTTACGGGTCCTGGATCCCTTATCCATAATTGCATATCACTCAATTCTTATGAGGCTTACTTAGTACTTCTAATAATCTTAGATATGTGGGATTCTCTTATGGATAACTCTTCATATTCTTTATAATTCGAAGGTTGTATGATAAAGTGTGAAACTCAGGTCTCTTTAGTGCAGTAAGACGTAGGTGAGATTATTCTTTGTCGAACCTTTCTTGTGTTGGATTTGCGACTTTCTCTTGTGTTTAGCACGAGCAGATAGCTCTATCTCTAGCTCAGGCGTACATCTAATATAATATATATACCTTAATTTCACTACTTTTGGCTTAGGTAGAGTACTGTATTGTATTTTTATACTATTCATGTAGGGGGGGAGGGCTCTCACGGCTTATCACTCACCCTTCTTTATTGGATTAGAGCTTTGATCTAAAAGAAGAGACTAATTAATCAGTTACTGACTCTACTCTATTTCAAATCATTACTCACTATCTTGAGACCCTACTATCTTATGCGTTGGTGGCTAGTTTAGCGAATTATGTCATATATATTTCTATATAGTACTAATATATCAAGATAGATATATCAGCTGAGGGGAGTATGGTACCGTATTGTCACTATTCCACTACTATATTTGAGCGCGTTCTACTCTACATAGCGTAATTGAGTCACAGTATAAGGGAGTTCGCGACATGCTTAATTACAGATCGGACAAAGGTATACTCCGCTGAGCTATTCGCAAGGAAATTCACAGACATCTTCTCTCACGATCACGATATCATATGACTTGACTATCGCGGCAATTGTTTTCTTCAGTTTTATATATTTCAGTTATTTTTATCCTTGCCATTTTATATCAGGTTCTATTAGCCAGCCAATAATTGGTTTTAAAGCTTGTGAAAGAAAGTGGTGTTTATTTAAGATTGGTGAGATTATTAGAAGGAATCAGTATTTTTCGTCAACTCCTGATTGAACGCATAGTAAGTCCTACCCAAAACAATATCCCAAGTTGCGATTGTTACTTAGGATAAGGAAGAAAAGGGATGATAATAAGTAATCCTTAACGGATAGGAGTATTGAGAGAAACTGACACAGACATTCTGCTACACATGAGGGTGAAAACGAAGAGTTAAATAATCTGTTTGAGGTGGGCTTGAAATTTATGGGATTTACCGGACATATTGCCTACATTGTTATTACTCAGAAGAGAAGAGAAATATGCAGAAGATGTGCAAAGATAGGAGAGAAAGAGAGATATGCCAGAGAGAGATATCTTGTTCATGCATATTATAAGGTTAGCATTCATTCATTATTGTATCCATAATGAGTGGAAAATAGGAAGAATTTTAGGAATTGTTCAATAAATTATAACCGGAGCTCAAAGGAAACAATGTGGTATATTCTGATCCATATTTGAATAACTTCTGGGATTGAATCACAGTATTGTAAATATAATGTGCTAGATATTGTAAGAAAGTTCATCTCTTTACAGATGCCAAACATGAATGAATTGTAATAAATTGATTAGTTGTGTACAGTTCGTCCCAAAGAAATATCAATTGCGTTGTTGGTTCCAAAAACCTTATTTTCCCTCAATGAACTAAAAAGTTCATCAGGAACGATCTTTTAAAAATTATTCACTGTTCTCTTTCAATATTATTTTTAATTTAGGCCCTTTCTTTGTGCAAGAGATATTCTAGAACGGAATAGTAAGGGCTTGCATGAATAATGGTCATTTCACAAATTATTAATAAAGGAAATGTTCTGCTTATTTAATTTAAGTCGTGTGAAGTGTTAATAATTCGTGTTTAGCATGCCAGACGTAATACTTTCCTAAAGTTTGAGAAATATATCACAAATTCATTTTATCCTCTACATTTCAAAATGCACTTTGTTCTTCAACATTGACGCACTCTTTCAACCCAAAATATAGCATATATCTTTTCTACAACGCTCAATAACTAATTCTCCTATACCCTTACCATTATACAAGGGTACTATTATATTGATCTCATTCAGTCCTCTGGAAACTACACACCTCCAGCAAACCTTTGTTACACAACTTCCAGTCATCCTAATATCGCCTTCATTCTTGATCATTTCACCAGCAATTCCATCTAATACCAGCTGATTTACACATTCTCTTTCAATTTCTCATCTATCTATTACTCCACCCCAAATACCATATTTCTCTGACACCATCAACCGCACACACCGCACAAATTCTATCACTTTTCCATACTGGCCGATGCACATATTTTTTAAATGCTCCTCTATACTCCTTGACCTCCGTCTCGTAGTCACGAAAGCATTTCCCTCATTCATTATTTATGATAATGTCCAATTACTCAATTGTTTTTAATACTTTCGAATTCATCAAGAAGAGAAAACAATTCCCTTTTCAATCCCATCATATCTCCTTCTAAACTGTTTATTACTGTCTTTTTCTCCACACCACACAACACCACGATTAGTATAATATATATATATATATATGCCGTATAGTATATTAGCGTCAATAGGGAGTTATTAAGTACTACTAGTAATATATTTATAGTAATGCTATATAGTAAATAGTATATATTAATATATTTATAATTTATTAATTTATAATTAGTAATGATATTAATATATATATATATATATTATATATTATATATATATATATATAATCATAATAAGCAGAGATGAATAACGTATATATTATATAGTAGTCGATGTATATATATATAAACTTTATATATAATTAACTTTACATAAACTTTGTACGAGTTTTTTTTGAGGGCAAGTATACTATATATATATTAATATTAGTAGTATCATATAAGTATATATATTGCGATATGACGGTAGAGTGCAGATAGAAGATAAGTCATCTAACCTTGAGGTATCACTTACTCTGAGGGGTCATTACTCACTTTTAGGGGTGGGAAAATAAGGACCTTGTTAATGAAACTGTAGATAAAAAAGTAGGAGAATTTGTTTTTAAAACGGTAGGTCAGAGAAGTAAGGACAGATTTAATGTTAAAATGATAGATTTGTTCGTTTATTTTTGTATATACTACTGTACTATTTTTCTACATATTTGGTTAAAATATCCACTTCATGTTTATTTTCGCTGTACTGGATATTTTTTTTTTTTATCTCAACCAAATGTGCACAAAATGAGGTTTCAGTTGAAATGTTTTCAGCCTCCAGTTCAATATCAACTTATTTTTGTTTCCAATTTAATATAATATAAATGAAAATTATATTACAAAAAATTAAGCTTGGATGAGTTTTTTATATTATTCATCAAAATTAAGTTCATCCAAAAATAATTAAACTTTACATGTATTTGCAATCTTTAAAATTTAATCTTCTCTCAAAGCTACATTTAATTAAGAAAGCTATTGTAGGTAAGCTACAAAAAACTGGTAACCTGGATGAGGTATGAGTTTGTTTTTTTTCCTTTATTTTCTTTAAAAATAACGTTTACATTAACAAATAGAAAAAATTAAAAATTAAATTTAAAAAGGAATGTATGATAGAATATAAAACAAAAATATGAACATTCAAATTCTCCCAATGGATTACAAGAATAATATTTTTTATATTGCACTTCGGCTTATGTTTTTTTTTTTTTTTTTGCAGACTGTAGTGGCAAGCATTGTTCTTTATATTTTTTCTACAATCTTCTTTTGCTCATTCTTTATTTGTGCAAAGCAGTCGTACTCCATCACTTTTTTTGCAAGCTTGCTTCAAGCATAGCCTGTCCTATCTGTAGTTCCTTTCATGCAATTAAGCTTTAATGGCATTCTAATCCTATATTGTCTTTTTTCAAAAACAGGAATTGCAGTTATTGATGTTTGTTTGTAATGCTTAGTTCTTTTTACTGAAACGGGATTTTTTTGTTGTGAAATAGCTTTTATCAGTGTACCAGCATGATGTTGCTTCAAAATCTTTGTCTGGTGTTTTCATATCACAGTCTCCTTGTTCTTCTCCATGGTGTGATTCTTCCTGCTTTGTTTTTAAAGGTGGGCTTCGGGTCATGTGGTTCTCTTCCTCTAATATTCTAAATAAGAGTTTATGGAGCGTATGATTCGCTTCTTATGAAGCGTTTGATGAATGGGACCGTTGATGGCCTTAACATAACCAAGAATGGCTTGTAAGCGCATCATTTGAATAGAACTTGTAGAAGCAATAGGAACTAAACATAGGATCTCCTAGGGACGGTTGGTTCTGGAATGTAGAGGTAATTGGCAATGGTCGGTAAAAAGCCACGTTAATCGTCAGCATTTTCGTGCGGAATGATGAGAGTTAGAGCTTTAACAGGACTCATCAATTGAGGATACTTACATTGATTAAAAGAGATTTAAGAGAGAAAATCTTACTCCAATACGGATCAACCCTAATTTTGAGATTTTTTTTCATTGTCAACTTCAACAGACATTGGATGAAAAAGAGTAAAAAAATGAGCTACGCGACGTCTAAGGACATTTTCTTCAAGTGCACACAATGTCGTACTAGAGTTAGGTAG
This sequence comes from Trachelipus rathkii, assembly GCA_015478945.1. Taxonomy (NCBI): domain Eukaryota; kingdom Metazoa; phylum Arthropoda; class Malacostraca; order Isopoda; family Trachelipodidae; genus Trachelipus; species Trachelipus rathkii. The sequence goes on from JABUQX010072054.1 coordinate 21,271, forward strand.
AAAAGTAGGAAAAAGGTAGGAAAATAGGACACAGATATGGAACCTGATATAGTTAGTATTATAAGTAGTTAGTCGATGAATAAGTATGTATGATATATAGATATGAATTAGTCATAGTAGTATAAGGTAGGTAGGATTGTGGAGGTAGGTAGTGAGATAGTGGAGTATAGTGAGTGGAGGTCAGTAGTCAATATACTGATAGGTAATGATAGGGGGAGGGGATGGGGGTAGGTAGTAGGTGGAGGTATAGGGTAGGGTAGGGGAGGATAAGGTAGGTATAGTATGGGGGGGGGGTAGTGAGGGAGGGGTGGACAAGAGGGTAGGAAGTAGGAGATAGGGGATAGTATATTTATATATTAGTCAGTGGGCGGCTCTTGGGGGGTATAAGGCAGAGTAGGCAACGCTTCTACTTGCCTTAGTGAGCCAAAAAAATATTAAAAAGTTCAGCATATATATATAATATATTATTATATAGTATATATGATATATATATATATTCTATGTTATATATATATATATATATATTATATTAATATATTTATTATATATAATATATATCTATATAATATATATATTATATATATATATATATATATATATATATATATAAGTAGTTAATGAATGGGGATTTTGACGGCCGGAAGTAAAACCGGAAGTAAATTTTCGCCCTTCTATCGACGAAAAAACCGCAGGTTTTTTCGAAACAATAAAAAATGAATAAATTAATAAAAAAATTTATAAATAAATTAATTACATTATTATTAATTCATTAATTCTAAATTTAATAAATAAATAAATAATAAAGGTTAATTACCGAATATTATTTTGTTATTGACGTGTTATGCCGCATCGGTGGGCCCGCAGCGCCGCACGCACGCACTCCTTAGTAAGGATAGAGGTTTGCCACATGGTATCTCTCTCAAACTGAAACCCCAGTTAGGGGGTGACGTAACCTGCGTCGTAGACGAGGTTCGTGGCATGCACCCATAGGGGGGGTGCTAGCCCCAAACTGAGATATTGACGGTAGAAGGCTGAAACTTGGCATACACCTATCATATACCCACATCATATATGGGTTAAATAACCGACACACCCAAAGGGGGGTCTCCAGCCCCAAACCTGAGATATTGACGTGAAGGCTGAAACTTGGTATACACCCTTGCTGATAGGTACCCAACACAGTACTAATGGAGTTAAAGTAACCGGTACACAACAGGGGGGGTCTCCAGCCCAACCTAGATATTGACGTAGAAGGCTGAAACTTGGTATACACTTATCATATAAGACTCACATCATATATGAGTTAAATAACCGTACACCCAAAGGGGGGATCTCCAGCCCCAACCTGAGATATTGACGTAGAAGGCTAAAACTTGGTATACACCTATCATATAAGGTACCCACATATAAATGGAGTTAATAACCGTCACCCAAAGAGGGGGTCCTCCAGCCCCCAAAACTGAGATTTGACGTAAGAAACGACGAAACGTTGGTATCACTTCATAAATTAAGGTGAGCACACATCATGATATGGCGGTTATTAGATCGTACCACCAAATGGGGGGTCTCCACTCACCAAAACCTGAAATATTGGAACATAAGAAGGACGGAAACATTGTATAAGCCACGCTTCATATAAGGTACACACATCATATATGGAGTTAATAACCGTACACCCCAAAGGGGGTCTCCAGCCCCCAAAACTGAAATATTGAATAGAACGACAAAACTTGTATACACCCTTCATATAAGGTACACACATCATATATGGAGTTAATTAGTCGTACACACCTAAAGGGGGGTCTCCAGCTCCAAACCTCAAATATTAACATAGAACGACGAAACTTGGTTTACATCTTTCTTATGATGTAACCTCGATACAAAAAAAACAAATAAATAAAAATAAAAAATAAAAAATTAAGAAAAAAAAAAAATTTTAATTTTTTTTATCTTTTTAAGTTTATAACTTACAAATTTAAGTTTTTTACATACACTAAAGAGTAAATAGTAAATCAAACTACCCTCCCCTACCCTTCCATGATCTATTGATCTATTGATTCTATTGATGCTATTGATCTATTGATTCAAGTCATACTTTTTTATTAAATGTGAGTTGTGTTTTACATACCTAAAGGCAGTAATCAGTAAAGCAGTAAATCAGTAAATAAGTAAAGTAGTAATCAAACTTACTCGCCAGCTCACCTCCTAACCACTTCAGGGATCTATTAGATATATTGGATCTAGTTGATCTATTGATTCAATGTCATACTTTTGTATTAAAATTGTTATTTTTTACATACTAAAGCAGTAAATCAGTAAATCATATATCAAACGTCCTCATACCCTCTTACTCCATGATCTTTGATCTATTGTGATCTATTGATTTCAAGTCATATTTGTATTAAAATTGTTATGTTTTACAATACCCTAAAGCAGTTAAAATCAGTAAAATCACTGTCCTCATACCCTCTACCCTTCCATGATCTATTGATCTATTGATCTATTGATCTATTGAATCTAATTGATTCAGTTCATATTTTTTTTTATTAAAATTGGTGTGTTTTACCAATACCTAAAGCAGTAAATCAGTAATACAGTAAATCAAAAGCAGTAAAGAGTAAGCAGTAAAGCAGTAATCAGTAAAGCAAGTAAATCAGTAAATCAACTGTCATCCACCACTACTACGCCTCGTGATCTATTGATCCTATTGATCTGATTGGTCTATTGATTCAGTCAATTTTTAGTAAATTGTATGTTTTTACATACCGTAATCAGTAAGTCAGTAAAATCACAACCACCCAACCTACACTTCTGTCTAACCATAATCTATTGATCTATTGATCTATGATTCAAGTCATTTTTAGTAAATTTGAATTTTTACGTACCTAAAAGCAGTAATCAGTAAATTAGGTAACATCAACCACCATCAGTCTTCTACATCGCCATATGATTATTGAATCTATTGATTTCAGTCATATTTCGAGTATCATGTTTGTATAGACATAATAAATAAAGTTCTTTATACACTGATCAAGAATATTTGCTAACGTAGCAAAGTTTTCCCATTAAATAAAGATTACATATCATAACCTGAATAAGAATATAATGTACAACAACAAACCTAGCATCTTAAGCATGAATAAACAGCTAACATCAACTAAGTTCCACACTTAACAACATAAAGTAACTAACAAAAGCATACAAAACGTAACCTATTCAACTTTGTCAAGCATATTCTAACATATCAATGTTTAATGTTTACATTAACATTGTAATATTTAACAAAAAATTTATCATACAGATGTCTAATCATAATTCCCAACGAATAATTGCGAACATATCAAAGTTTTTAATCCAAACATAACATAAATAAGTTTCATTGAATAAAATATCATAGTAAATGTGTAATAGTTTACTGATCCTAAAGCAGTAATCAATCACCAGCCCCACCCTCCCACCCTTCGCATGATTATTGATCTATTGAATCCGGTCACATTTCGAGTATCATTTGGATAAACATATCATAAAAGAGTTTTATATGACTACCAAACGAATATTGCTAACGGTACAAAGTTTGCACATTATAAATATTTATCACACAACACAGCGAACGAATAAACATGCATCATTAACAACTTAACAATAACAGCGAAACATAGGGGAAGTTAAAACAAGTTTGTCATTTTTTAACATATTTTCATTGAAAGAGTTAATATAAATACATAAAACATATAAGTTTAATTTTAAATATATAATTCTCTAAGCAGGACATGGGATTCAACATAAACTGAGCATGTTCTATATATCTCTCAAGAGATCAACGCCCTTTGAAAGGATGTAAGTATAAAAGCCTTCAGCCAGCAGCACTAAACAATTTTTCTGCATATTTTGGTTCAAAAGCACTCACTCTCTCAAGCCAGAGAGAAATAAACTTATCCATGTTGCTAAGGTTATTAACACACTCCTGTATACCTCATTATACGGAAAACAACATATTTCAGTGTAAATATCGTAGACTTTACCCATGGGAGCTATATGTATTAAGTCCTCAAGTATGTCGACGTCGTCAAGAGAATGTGATGGTTAATTCGTTTTTTCTATTTTAAGCAATGCTGTAATTTTTTCAGATGTTCGAACTGTGAAACCTATACATGTATGCCAGAAAGGGGACACTATCGATGGGTTTCCAAATAGTTGCGTACATAAAAGGCTTTTTACATTGTTCACGCGACGAGAAACAGGCAACCCTTATTCTATTAGAACTCTAAACTGTCCTCCATCGCGATATTTTACAACGGAGTCGATGTTCAGATGACACACCCTTAGCCTTTACGCAGGCTCCTGTGATATAGTATCTTTGACGAATTCTTCAACAGAAATGAATAAGGGTCTAGTTATTTACACTCCGGCTGGAGATACAACTAATGTGGTCTGACTCATTGGTTTACGATTAGAATATAAATGACACATCGTTGAAATAACGAAGGTCCTCGTAAAGATATCACTAACAAGCGGTACAGGAGGGGTGAGACGTCATCGTATCAACACAGCGAACAACGAACAATATCCTACTGATGAAACTCGAGTGTATAAACAGTCCCAAAATGTAATGAGATCCTTTCTTTCAACCAATCAGAAGAAAGTAAAACAGATACGAACGTACGAAGGAACCCATATCAGATCGAAAGTAAGTATAATCAACATTGACAACAACAACAACAATAATATGAAAACAAACTTAGACAAAACAAAACAAACTTACAAAGTTTTATCCCAAAATGACATAAATAAGTTCTTGAATAATAATCATAGTAAAGTGTAATAATTTAATGATCTGAAGCATTAAATCAGTAAATCAGTAGCGCAAGTACCCTCCCCACTCTCCCCATCAATCTTCTATGATCTATTTGATCTACTTGATCTAATAGAATCAAACCATAGTTTCGAGTATTCATTTTGGATAACATAACATAAAAAATAAGTCTTTATATACTGACCACGAATATTTGCGGGAAAATCTTTCAAAACGTTAGCTAATATATATATAATATATATATATTATATATAGTATATATATATATATTATATATATATATATATATTAATATATATATATATATAATATATTCTATATATATATATATAATATATATATATAGTATATATATATAGATTATATATAATATATATTAAATATATATATTATTATATATATATATATAATATATATATATATATTTATATAATAATATATATATATATTTATATATATATATATATATATATATTATATTATATATATTATATAGAATATATATTATTATATATAATATATATATATATTATTATATATATAGTATATATTATATATATATATATATTATATATATATATATATTATATATATATATAATATATATAATATATATAAAAGTAATCGTTGTCTAAACGTTGTCGGTAACCTAAGGGCACAGCCCTTCGGGCTGTGTCCTTAACGCTTCCCCCCTTGGGGGTACCGCGAGATGGGTCTTCGGGTTGTGCCTTAACGCTTACAACCCCTCCCTTCGGGGTCCCTAGATGGGTCTTCATGGCAATCTCTCTGGAATGGATCTCCAGAGTGGGTGCCTCGTCGCTGCAAATTGGTCGGTTTATGTATAGCAAAGAGTTTGAGTTATGTTGATGGAGGGCGCATTCGTGAAAGCTTTTGTAAAAACATGAAAGTAACCCTAATGATAAGCTGCCATGTAAGCCCTAACTGAACATCTGTGTTCATATAGCGTCAAACTTCGGTAAGTATGATAGTTAGGTTCTTTTGTCAGGGTGTAGACAAGTTGGTTACGTTTTGTGATGCCGTGGTTAGTACTTACTGATAATTAATGAGTGTACTTGAGTAATGTTGACTGTTTTCTACGAAAGGTAAGTTTTGTAAAATATGAGAAGATGGTTTCGATCTACCAGTCGCCCCAACCAGAGACCGTAATCTTATCACTTACGCCATCACCTCATATGTTATATAACAGTACATATATTGTAAGGGACACGATTACTTTTATATATAATTATATATATATATTATATTATATATATATTATATTTATATATTATATATATTATATATTTATATATAATATATCTATGTGATTGTAACATGATATTAGTAGATATAGTTAACATCCTGAAAAGTCCCGAAAATATTTGTGGTCATATTAAACACTTATTTTTATGTTAATGTTTATCCAAGAATGATACTCGAATATGGTTATGATCTATAGTAACTAGATCAATTTAGATCAAGAAGATTTGATGGGGAGAGTGGGGAGGACAGGGTTGGACGGGAATGCTTTACTGATTTACTGATTTAATGCTTTAGGACCACTAAATTATTACACTTTACTATGCTATTTTATTCAAAGAACTGTTATTTTTATGTCATGTTTGGATAAAATTGTAAATGTTTGTTTTGTTTTGTTTCTAAAGTTTTTTCAATAATTATTGTGTTGTTTGTTGTCTGTCAGGCTAGATTATACGTACTTTCGATCTGATATGGTTCTTTCGTACGTCGTATTCTTGTTTACTTTCTTCTGATTTGGTTGAAAGAAAGGATCTCATTACATTTTGGGCTGTTTATACACTCGAGTTTCATCAGTAGGATATTGTTAGCTGGTGTTGATACGATGACGTCCACCCTCCCTGTTACGATATGTTAGTTGATATCTGTTACGGAGGACCTTCGTTATTTTCCAACGAATGTGTCATTATATTAATCGTAAACCAAGGTGGAGTCAGACCCATTATTTTGTATTCAGCCGGAGGTTGTAAATAGAGCCTGTATTCATTTCTGTTGAAGTGAATTCCGTCAAGATTATTGATATCACAGGCGCTGGGGTAAGGCTAAGTGGTGTGTCATCGTGATACACTCGACTCGTTGTTAAAATATCTATTGCGGTGGGAGACAGTTTGAAGGTTTCTGAATGAAATAAGAGGCTGGTATTTTCGTCGTCGCGGTGGACAATGTAAACAAGCCTTGGATGGTACGCAAGGCTATTGGAAACCAGTCGATAGTGTCGCTTCTGGCATACATGTATAAGGTTTTCACAGTTCGAAACATGCTTGAAACGTATTACCAGCTTTTTATTGAACGGATGAAAAGACGAACTTAGACAATCAATGCTCTGAAGCGACGTCGACATAACTTGAGGACGTTAAATTACATATAGCTCATGGGGTATCTAACGATATTTCTTACACGCTGAGAATATGTTGGTTTTCCGTATAGATGAGGTATATCAGGAGTGTGTTCAATCAGCTAGCAACATGGATAAGTTTATTTCTCTCTGGCGTTGGAGGAGAGTGCGTGCCTGTGTGTACCAAATATGCACAGAAAAAATGGGTATAGTGTTGGCAGAATGCATTTACTTAACATCTTTCAAGGGGTTGAAGTCTCTGGAGAGATATGATCGAACATGGCTCAGTTTTAATGTTTGAATCATGTCTCCTGCTTAGCATGAAATTAATATATTTAAATATAACTTATACTGGTTTTTATGTATTTATGATAACTCTTTTCAATTGACAATTGGTTTATCAAATGAAAACTTGTTTTACTTCCCTATGTTCGTTTATTGGTTAAAGTTGTTTAATGATGGATGGTTGTTTATTCGTTCGGCTGTTGTGTGATAAGTATTTATTAATGTGAAAACTTTGTTACGTTAGCAATATTCGTTGTCAGTATATAAGAACTTATTTTTATGAATATGTTTATCCGAAATTAAAGTGTAATAGTTTACTGATTCAATAGATCAATAGATATGGAAGGGTGGGGGAGGTTGGGGCTGGTGGTGTGAGTTTACTGCTTTTAGGATCAGTAAAACTATTACACTTTACTATGATATTTTATTCAATGAACTTATTTTATGTTATGTTTGGATAAAACTTTGATATGTTCGCAATTATTCGTTGGGAATTATGATAGTTAGGTAAGTGTAATGATAAATTTTTGTTAAATATTACAATGTTAATGTAAAATTAACATTGATATGTAGAGATATGTTGACAAAGTGTGAATAGGTTACGTTTTGTATCTATGTTAGTTACTTTTACTGTTGTTAAGGTGTGGAACTTAGTTGTGTTAGCTGTTTATTCAGCTTAAGGTATGGCTAGGTTTGTTTGTTGTACCATTAATATTCTATGTTCAGGCGAGTTATGTTAGCTTTATTAATGGGAAAACTTTGCTACGTTAGCATATATTCGGATCTTGTATAAAGAACTTTATTTTTATGTTATGTCTATACAAAAAGAGACTTATAATATGACTTGAATCAATAGATCAATAGATCAATAGATCATGGATGGGTAGGAGGATAGAGTGGGTGGTTTGATTTACTAATTTACTGATTTACTGCTTTAAGGTACGTAAAAATTCAAATTTTACTAAAAAATGACTTGAATCAATAGATCAATAGATCAATAGATCAATAGATTATGGTTAGACAGAAGTGTAGGTTGGGTGGTTTGATTTACTGATTTCACTGATTTAGGGTATGTAAAACATTACAATTTTACTAAAAAATGACTTGATCAATAGATCAATAGATCAATAGATCAATAGATCACGGAAGGGTAGGAGGGTGGCTGGATGACAGTTTGATTTACTGATTTACTGCTTTACTGATTTACTGCTTTACTGCTTTACTGATTTACTGATTTACTGATTTACTGCTTTAGGGTATG
>JABUQX010072054.1:37500-42500 GCA_015478945.1 Trachelipus rathkii
TATATATATATATATATATATATATATATATATACGAGAATTATACTATATGTATATAATATTTATATATATAAATAATATATATATATATATTATTTATTATAGTATTATATATATTATATATATAATATATAAATGAAACTCTGGAAATTATTCTTAATTCTTTATTCTTTAATGCAGAAACAGTCAATGGTCTGGACAGGTCTAGTTTTGAGGAATTATTACATATAGCTACTAAAGATATAATGTTTCTATTTAATGGAAATTTTTACAAGCAAATTGATGGCGTTGCTATGGGTAGTCCATTAGGTCTTACACTTAGTAATATATTTATGTGCCATTTTGAATCTCTCTGGCTTCAAAGTTGCCCTACTAAATTTAGACCAGCTTTCTATAGGAGATATATTGATGATTCCTTCTTGCTATTTAGATCTAAAGAACATATCGAGATGTTTCTGCATTATTTCAACTCTAGACATCCAAATATTAAATTTACATTTGAACATGGAGAAAAAAATTCCCTGGATTTCTTGACTCAATATTTACAAAGGACAATGCAAATTTCAAAGAATGTTTATTAGGAAGCCAACATTTCCCCAGACTGGACCACTAAATATGAATTATTTCATCTCTCATATTTATAAAGTAAATTTTTTAAAATTATTATTTGACAGAGCATATAAAATTTCTTCGTCTTATATTAATCTGTCAGATGAATTAAACTTCCTGAAAGCACTTTTTCTGAAAAATGGATTCCCCGGCTTTCTCATTGAAAATATTTTTAGAAAACAGCTCTCTTTAAAATTTCAACAACCTCTTCCGGCCAAATTAACTGTATCTAAAGAGCTTTTATTTCTCAAGTTGCCATTTTTGGGGAATGTGAGTTACCAAATTGAAAAGAAAATTAATGAAATTTTAAAAATTAATTACCCCCATCTTAATCTAAAACTGATTTTTAATAATGACAACAAAATTGGTAAATTTTTCAAGTCTAAGGAAAGACTTCCTACACCTTTTTGCTCATCGGTAATATATAAATATAACTGTGGTGACTGTGATGAGCATTATTGGGAAGACTTCTCGAAGTCTTTCAACCTGCATCGCTGAGCACAAAGGTGTTTCCTTCAGAACTTTGGAGCAATTACATCATCCCCCTTATTCGGCTATTAACTCGCATTCTCTACTATCAAATCACCCTATAATGGATTCAAATTTTAAAATTTTAGATTTCGAACATGAGCCGGATCTCCATTTGTTAGAATCTTTGTATATATGGCACCACAAACCCAAGTTAAATGAAAATTTGCATTCTGATAATATCATAATTTTGAAGTGAGATTTCGCCATTTAACAATGCTTTTTCTGAAATGTTATATTTTATATACTTACTTATTTATTTATTTTATATTTCAAATTGTAAGTTTATTATTTTTTTATTCATTCTACTTTTAGCCTTGAGAATGGGTAGAAGATTTGATCACCCGAAACTAGTCGGCAATAGATTTTGTAATAAAAATGTTTAAGTTTGTTTTGGTCCTTTTAGCTGTTATATATATATATATATATATATATATATATATATATATATAATATTTCAACTGTTTTACATAATCTTACAAAATTTTAATAATTTTATTTAGTCTTCAAATAAAATCGTCTGAAGAGGGTCCAGAAAATTAAGGACCGAAAGCTTACGAAATTTAACATCTTATGAAGACCGTTGTAAAAACTTTTTAATAAATATATAAATAAGGCCTTCTATTATAATATATATATATATATATATATATATATATATATATATATATATATATGTTATTTTTCTCATTAATATATATATATATATATATATATATATATATATATATATATATATATATATATATATATATATATATATATATATATATATTATTATATATATTAATTTGGCAGGAATTATATGTAGTGTTATCGACCCTTGATGTAATAGTTGTCACATTTGGGAAGCGCTTCGGTTTCTTCCTTTTTATGGAAGGTGGAAGGGGTCGTGTCTTGGGCTAAACAGCTAAATAAACTGTCCCTTGACCTTCTATCTCTGCGACGTGACGTTGGTATATCAATGTCTTTACTATAATGGGTACCACAGCTGCAGGTTCCCGAGGGAGTTGACGTCTCGCATTCAACCGCCATGCGACGTCGCCCTCTCAGCACAAGGGGTGCATCTGCCTTGCTTGCTCGTTGTGGTGCCTCCTTTCCAACTAATTATCTTCTATGGAAGTCTCTGACATTATCTATTATTCCTGCTGTATTTTACATCCTTCTCTTTTTACCTCTTTAAAGGTTTGGGATCGGGTGAGTTCTTTTATTCCTTTATATTATAAATCTACCCCTCCTTGAAAAGGGCTCTGCCCATGAGTGACAGTCACCTGTAAAAAAAACAACAAAAAAAACACCTGATGAAGCATTGGTTAGTTGGGAAGGTTCTATATGGTTTACGTGATGCTCCTGAAAGACATTTTCTCTTCGGATCTTCGTCTAATTTCAAAGAAAGATTGTAAGGAGTTTGGCAAATGTCAATAATTTCAAAGAAAGCTTTGTAAGGAGTTTGGCAAATGTCATTCAAAGAAAGCTTTGTAAGGAGTTTGGCAAATGTCAATAATTTCAAAGAAAGCTTTGTAAGGAGTTTGGCAAATGTCAATAATTTCAAAGAAAGCTTTGTAAGGAGTTTGGCAAATGGGAATAATTTCAAAGAAAGCTTTAGCAAATGTCAATAATTTCAAAGAAAGCTTTGTAAGAGAGTTTGTCAAATGTCAATAATTTCAAAGAAAGCTTTGTAAGGAGTTTGGCAAATGTCAATAATTTCAAAGAAAGCTTTGGCAAATGTCAATAATTTCAAGGAAAGCTTTGTAAGGAGTTTGGCAAATGTCAATAATTTCAAAGAAAGCTTTGTAAGGAGTTTGGCAAATGGGAATAATTTCAAAGAAAGCTTTGGCAAATGTCAATAATTTCAAAGAAAGCTTTGTAAGGAGTTTGGCAAATGTCAATAATTTCAAAGAAAGCTTTGTAAGGAGTTTGGCAAATAGGAATAATTTCAAAGAAAGCTTTGGCAAATGTCAAAAATTTCAAAGAAAGCTTTGTAAGGAGTTTGGCAAATGTCAATAATTTCAAAGAAAGCTTTGTAAGGAGTTTGGCAAATGTCAATAATTTCAAAGAAAGCTTTGTAAAGAGTTTGGCAAATGGGAATAATTTCAAAGAAAGCTTTTTAAGGAGTTTGGTAAATGTCAATAATTTCAAAGAAAGCTTTGTAAGGAGTTTGGCAAATGTCAATAATTTCAAAGAAAGCTTTGTAAGGAGTTTGGCAAATGGGAATAATTTCAAAGAAAGCTTTGGCAAATGTCAAAAATTTCAAAGAAAGCTTTTTAAGGAGTTTGTCCAATGTCAATAATTTCAAAGAAAGCTTTGTAAGGAGTTTGGCAAATGGGAATAATTTCAAAGAAAGCTTTGGCAAATGTCGATAATTTCAAAGAAAGCTTTGTAAGGAGTTTGTCAAATGTCAATAATTTCAAAGAAAGCTTTGGAAGGAGTTTGGCAAATGTCAATTTCAAAGAAAGCTTTGTAAGGAGTTTGGCAAATGTCAATAACTTCAAAGAAAGCTTTGTAAGGAGTTTGGCAAATGTCAATAATTTCAAAGAAAGCTTTGTAAGGAGTTTGGCAAATGGGAATAATTTCAAAGAAAGCTTTGGCAAATGTCAATAATTTCAAAGAAAACTTTGTAAGGAGTTTGTCAAATGTCAATAATTTCAAAGAAAGCTTTGTAAAGAGTTTGGCAAATGGGAATAATTTCAAAGAAAGCTTTTTAAGGAGTTTGGTAAATGTCAATAATTTCAAAGAAAGCTTTGTAAGGAGTTTGGCAAATGTCAATTTCAAAGAAAGCTTTGTAAGGAGTTTGGCAAATGTCAGGAATAATTTCAAAGAAAGCATTTGGCAAATGTCAAAAATTTCAAAGAAATCTGCTTTTTAAGAAGTTTAGCAAATGTCAATAATTTCAAGGAAAGCTTTGTAAGGAGTTTCACAAATGGGAATAATTTCAAAGAAAGCTTTGGCAAATGTCGATAATTTCAAAGAAAGCTTTGTAAGGAGTTTGTCAAATGTCAATAATTTCAAAGAAAGCTTTGGAAGGAGTTTGGCAAATGTCAATTTCAAAGAAAGCTTTGTAAGGAGTTTGGCAAATGTCAATAATTTCAAAGAAAGCTTTGTAAGGAGTTTGGCAAATGTCAATAATTTCAAAGAAAGCTTTGTAAGGAGTTTGGCAAATGGGAATAATTTCAAAGAAAGCTTTGGCAAATGTCAATAATTTCAAAGAAAACTTTGTAAGGAGTTTGTCAAATGTCAATAATTTCCAAGAAAGCTTTGTAAGGAGTTTGGCAAATGTCAATAATTTCAAAGAAAGCTTTGTAAGTAGTTTGGCAAATGGGAATAATTTCGAAGAAAGCTTTGGCAAATATCAATAATTTCAAAGAAAGCTTTGTAAGGAGTTTGGCAAATGTCAATAATTTCAAAGAAAGCTTTGTAAGGAGTTTGGCAAATGTCAATAATTTCAAAGAAAGCTTTGTAAGGAGTTTGGCAAATGGGAATAATTTCAAAGAAAGCTTTGGCAAATGTCAATAATTTCAAAGAAAGCTTTTTAAGGAGTTTGGCAAATGTCAATAATTTCAAAGAAAGCTTTGTAAGGAGTTTGGCAAATGTCAATAATTTCAAAGAAAGCTTTGTAAGGAGTTTGGCAAATGGGAATAATTTCAAAGAAAGCTTTGGCAAATGTCAACAATTTTAAAGAAAGCTTTTTAAGGAGTTTGGCAAATGTCAATAATTTCAAAGAAAGCTTTGTAAGGAGTTTGGCAAATAGGAATAATTTCAAAGAAAGCTTTGGCAAATGTCAATAATTTCAAAGAAAGCTTTTTAAGGAGTTTGGCAAATGTCAATAATTTCAAAGAAAACTTTGTAAGGAGTTTGGCAAATGG
>JABUQX010072054.1:47500-55160 GCA_015478945.1 Trachelipus rathkii
TATAATTGATCACGTCTTTTATTTTACAAGTAACTTGGGTGGAACTGGAATGTTTTATAGTGCCATGCCAATAGGGTCATTAAGGTAATTGATCAATTTAACATAATCACAGAGAGTTATTAATATATGGAATACACAATTGCGAAATTATTATAATTGGCATTGTCTCGTGGACTCTCTTCCTCGAGGGTCATCAACAGAAATCTTTGTTAAACACAATTAGTTGTAATAACTTTATGGTGATTAGTATTTCTTTTTTATATTATTTGAATATTATAAAGGATCAGACGTGGGACAAACTCACGTCCGCCCTTAACATTTATAAGGGTGTACATGAGGGTATGGAAGTCAGCCCCCTTACATAAGCGTACTGACGTGTATGACACATATGTTATTGTATAGATTAAATATTACACACTGACATATATAATATATATATATATATATATATATATATATATATATATATATATATATATATATATATATATATAATATATATATATATATATATATATATAATATATATATATATATATTATAATATATATATATGGTGAAGTTGCATAACAAAAAAAAACTATAGACTTTTCAAAGAACTTTATTTAGATTAAAGTTTCATTAAATATATGTTGACTTAAAAATCATCGTAATTTTTTTTTTTTTTATTCATCGGAAATATTAAAAAAAAAATTATTTTTATTTTTCCCCATTTAGGGTGCACGAGATGACGGGGTACAGAGGGGGGACGAGGTCCCCCCGTCATCCACCGGGAGGCCGAGAAGACCCCGACTCCTGCCATCTTTGCGGTTACCCTTGGTATTCCTTTAGTTAAAAAAAGAATAATTTTAATTCCCTCTATACTACTCTATAGGTATTACTTTAACTAAAGGAATACCCATGACGGTAAACCGCAAAGATGACAGGAGTCGGAGTCTTCGGCGTCCCGGTGACGATTGGGGGGGTTCTTTATCGCCCCCTCTGTTGTACCCCGTCGGCTCGAGCCCCTTAAATGGGAGAAAAAAAATCTAAATATTTCCGATGAATAAATGAAAAAAAAAATACGATGATTTTTAGCTCAACATATATTATGAAACTACTCTAATAAAGTTCTTTGAAAAGCTTAAGTTTTTTTTTTGTTATTATTTGCAAAATCTTCACACACACACACACACACACACACACACACACACACCACACACATATACTATATTATATATATATATAGTTAGTATAGTATATATATATATATATAATAAATATATATCTAATGCTTTTAATGTATATATATATATTATATATATATATATATATATATATATATATATATATATATATATATATATATATGTATAATATATGTGTGAAATCCAATTTAAAACCACAAATGTCTGAGGAAAAAAAATAAAAAAGTTTTAAAATACTTTTAAGCAAATATATACAATTCACTCGAGAGAATACGAAAAAGTTCTTTTCAATTTATAAAAATTTGATTTAATTATTAAATAAATAATTAAAGTTTATTGGAAAACGTACGTCTGGCAAGGTTAATGCACGGGATTCTTATTTTGCGCTACTATGATAAATCAGTGTCAATTTTCGAGCGTTGAGATATGCGTCTTTTATTTTTAAAATACGACATGTTAAGGATTAAATATTTCTTATTTATATTATATTTTTTATTTATTTTTTACATCGCAGAAAATTAATTTTAATTCAATTATGATATAATATATATATATATATATATATATATATATTATATATATATATATATATATTATATATATAATATAATATATAATATTAAATAATATATATATATTATATATATAAATTATATATATTACCTAACCTAACCTAACGCTAACCTAACCTAACTCTACCTAACCTAAACTTAACTTAACTTATCCTAAACCTAACTAACCTAACTAACCTAACCTAAACCTAACAAATTTAATTAAATATATATATATTATAACTATATATATATACTACTATATTATATATATATCATATATATATATATATATATATATATATATATATTATATATATATATATATAATGTTTTTTGTTTTTATTTGGTTTGTTTCAATTTGTTGCCAGGTTTTACGTTTTCGTTCGAAACAACTTGCGTACAACTGCGATCTCAACGCAAGTGGCATATTTGTGCGTTTGAAACTGGATTTCACACACACCACACCACATATATATATATATATATATATATATTATCGTCCTTTATATATATATATTATATATATATATATTTATATTAATATATAATAATCCTAATATCACTATATATACTACTCAATTATATATATATATATATATATATTATATATATATATATATTACGTTTAAGAAATAAAATTTTTTTTGAAGAAAAAACTTATTGCGGCAAGATTTGTTCTATAAATTTTCAATATTTCAATCAATTTATTTCAATTTATTTTCATTTTTATTAAAGATTTGAATGGCCTGAGCCAGAAGATTGTGTTTTTGTGTATGATTTTCATTGATAGATAAAAAATTATCAATATATAATATAATATATATATTATATTATATAATATATATATATATATATATATATATATATATATATATATATATATATATATATATATATAATATATATATATATATAAACTATTATATATATAATATATATATGGGCGTAGGCAGGGGGGTGCAGGGGGGGGGGCACTTGCCCCCCCCTAAAGTCTTGGCGAAATAAAAAATTGATCTTTATATGTTTGCCAGACGACATTTTAAGGGTTTATTAGTAAAAAAAACTGGAGGAGTTAATTAATAATTACTAACGTATTATATACTTCATTTTTTAATAGGTTTAATGTGGTTTCGTTTTCATATTTGCCTGAAGTCGACTAACTAGCTGTATGCTCATGGATTATACAGCTAGCTTCTTTGACAGAATTCTCCGCTGGAACTCCCAGTATGTCGATAGCATTTGGCGGCTGATAAAGCTGCTATATATATATAATAATTTACTTTTATTATTTTTTTATTATGTTTTAAATTTATATAATAATTATTTATTATATAATATATATTATATTAGTATACATATATAAACACTACTCAACCAGATTATAATCATATCGATAGCCCAAACCCCTACGCTAACTATAATATTATAATATATAATATTATATATATATATATATATATATATAAATATATAATATATATATATATATATATATAATATATATATATTGTATAAAAATTACATTTCTATATAATTTTTTAATCTAAACAAATGATTAATGACTTGCAATTGTTATTGTGATTCTTTTTATAAAGTATAAATTACTTAATTGCTTATCATTTATTTTTTCATTTCATTCATTACTTAATTTAAATAATAAATAATTAATATTTCACGTCTGAGAGCAGCATTTATTTACTTATTATAAATTAGCCCAGCTGCTCCAATTTTAAAAAAAGAAATAATTAAAAAATTGATTCTATGATCAGCTGACCAAAATGAGTCGGTCATTGCTGTTCCACTAACTGTTACTTTTTGGATAAAACCTATTACTCCTATAGCCGAACTAATTACTGCTATGTACCTAGATTGTACCTAGAAATTTAAGCTACTAAGCTATACCACCATCAATGCTGTTTGCAGTTTTACTATTTCATATTTAATATTTTATGTTGGCCAACAATGTATTAACTCCTATTATTATTACTTTTGAGATTTATTGAATGCCAGAAGAGGCAAGAGTAAAAACATCTGAACAGAGGCTTACAATTACCTGAAAGGAAGAGAGTTAAATAGGCAAGAGAAGATTTAAGGCTACCAATTTATTGGGTAAGTAGATGCAGTTTATCAGGCTGTTATTTTACTTTTGCTTAGATTACTTTATTTTATAAAGTGTTATTTTACTTTTGCTTAGATCACTTTATTTATATAAAGTATGCCTTAATAGGCAGAGTTCCTGTTAATTATTAATTAAATTTTATAAATTTAAAGGTTCATAGCCACATTTGGCCTTTGTCACAGTATAGAAAGGATCACAATTTTGAGGCAACTTTTTAATCATTTCTTGTAAGTTGTGCATCATATATATAACATCAATATAATATCAAATATTTCCAAAAATATAGATTTAGGAAGTTGGTTTTTGAAAGTACCAACTTTTAAAAGACTCCCATTTATTTTTTTCAGCTGGGAGCTTGTTACTGCTGTGATAGAGCTGGGTTGGCTTGAGGCTGGAAGCATCTTTCAACATTTTTTTATTTATATATTTATTCTCCTTGAAACTAAAAAAATATAATATAAAATATTCATTAATAGTCATTTAAGCAAAATTAAAAGTAAAGTTTTTCCCTTTTTTTTTATTGTCTTTATATTTTTATATTTAAATATTTTTTATGCAAGGTAATCAAGATTATTAATTCCTGATAATTTTTTGTATATGAAACCCTCAGTGGGATTTTCAATTATTTCAATTTTATTTCTTGATTTTTTTTGTATATGGCATCCTCAGCGGGATTTTCTGCCTAACTTTCTTCTCAGATTAAAGCCTCCAAAGCCTGCTCCTGGTTATTTGATAGTAATATGCTGGGTTCAAGTTGTGGTCAATATTGACAGTGTAGTAGTGGTGTAGCTAAAGCTATTAAATTAATAACATCAGCCGAATTATTCACTCAGTGCATGCCCTGAAAAACTATAATTTATAATACTTACAAGATTCATATAATCAATTATTAATGGCCCAGTCTCTACTTGGTCCAATTGCTACAAGTTTTCTCAAACTATGGTAATTGTGCGAGTTCAGTGACACTTCCATATAATAGTTTTTACTTGTTACATATTTACAAAAATTTAGTAATTGTGGAAAGTTCAGTGACACCTTCCATTATTAGATTACTATCCATATTTTCCCAATTATAGGTTGTTTTTTTATCCTGTCTAAGGCCTACATAACCCCCCCCCATATAATATCAAACATTTCCAAATCTTAGGGGCACTACTATATATAGTGGCACATAAATATACTAATAATTTTTAAAATTCCGCCTATAGGGCTTGATATTTAATATTTGATATATTTTAATTGAATGAAAATTCAGTATTTTAAATTAAAATAAATTAAATTGATTTTTTTTTTCATTTAAATTTAATCAATTAAAATTTAATATTTGATTTTCATATTTAATATTTAAAATTTGACAAATTCATATTTGATCATGGATTCATATGATCCAAGAGTTGAAATAAAATATATTCAGGATATAACAGATAGCCCTTCTGAAGAGTTGGTTTTAGTAAAAAACCTTATTAGTAGAAGAGGGGCCAAAAGATCTTCTTGCACAAAATTGATTAACACTGTGTATACCAAATTAGCAAGTCTCTCAGTAGAGGAGAAATATTCATATTCTGATACTTTAAAAGAATTAAAATTAGAGCTTAAAAATTTGAATGAATTAATATCAGAGAAATTTGTACTCTGCCCAGAATATGATTTTAGAAGGCAGGAACAGATTGATATAAAAAATTCAGATTATAATGTTAATTTAGGTGTCATTATAAATAAACTTGATATTTCACATCATACACATCATAATCAAAATCAATCACCACCTACTCCAATTAGTGCTCAAAATATAAAATTTCCTCCAATAGATTTACCATCATTTGATAGTCAGCCAGAAAATTTAAATCAATTTATTTTTTCATTTGAGAGCATAATGAACAACCGCAGTTTTTCACAATTTGAAAAATACAGGTATTTAGTAAAGCAGGTATCTGGCCCTGCTAAGGTATATATTGAAAGTCTTAAAGTGGAGGATCAAACCTATGATGTGGCAAAAAATTTATTACTTAAGGCTTTTTCTTCCAAAATAGGGCAACAATTTTCTGTTATTGAAAAAATTGTAAAATTAAAGCTGCAGAATGTTTCTAGTATGATGGAGTGGGTCAGTGAAGTGAGAGTTTTGAAAGATCAGATGGTGAGATTAGATGTGGATGGTCAGATTTTTATGCAATATTTTGTAATGGCAGGGAATATCTGATAAAATAAAAAATTCATTTATGACTGTTAATAATGATGCCAAACCAGATTTAAATTCCATATTAGATACCTCCTTTGAGGTGCTTAATAGGTTGAAAGAGTGTACAAGGGAGAATAACTCTGGTAGCTCTATGAAAAATACTTTTTCTGCATCTCAAGAGAAAAAGGCTCTGAGCCTAGCAGCTGCAGTTGATTTAAAAACAAAAAATGTGTCAAGTAGAAAAATTCTTGTTTTTCTACACCTGTATAGGCATTATGCTTACTGGCAGTGAATGTCAAAAATTTGATAGTCCTGAAAGTAGGATAAAGAAAATAAAAGAAATTGGAGGATGCATTTTGTGCAGTTACCTAAATCATGATCAGTCTCAATGCAGGTATAGGTTCAAAAACCCTTGTTATAAATGTGGTGGAAATCACTTTTCCTTTTTATGTATTAAGAATAAAAATAAAATTGGTAACACAGTGCAAAATAAAAAGAATTCAACTGCACAGTGCAAAATAAAAAGAATTCAACTGCATCCCATAATGAAACTACTAGTAATGTAGTTGGCTTAGAAATTTCACCATGCTCAAATGATGAGTCCTGTGATTTGGAAATTAATTCCCTAAATACAAGCCTCATTAATAATTTTATTTTGCCAACTTTTACAGCTAAAACTTATTTGGCTGCAGGTGAAACTGCACATTCTAGAGTACTTTATGATTCAGCTTCAGAGTATTGTTTTGTGTCCTTGTCCTTAGCAAATAAATTAAAATATAAAATTATAAATTCTGATATAAAAATAAATGTCAAAGGGTTTAATGAGGCTAAAAGCTACAAGACCAATATCATAGAATTTAACATCACTCTGGGTAAAAAAGAAGTAAAAATAGTAGCTGCAGTTATTCCAGAAATTAGGCCTAAAATTAAACTTGAAAATTCAGAAAATATTAATGAATCCTTTAAGAAAGCCAATATAGAATTAGCTGATAAATTTTTGAATGATGAGGTGGGAAATATTGATATCATTTTGGGAGTAAATGCAATACACATTATTCCAGTTCATGCTGGTACTTTAGGTACAAAAAATGAAAAATTCTTCTTTTTTTACACACCTGCATAGGCATTATGCTTACTGGTAATGAGTCTGTCATTTTGAAATTGTAAATAACCTGAAAAGTTGTAAAGGCAGTGTTGGAAAAAAGACAAGATTACTGGTAACTGAACATCCTGAACCTTAACCGTAATAAAAAGAAACTTCCAAAAAGTTAGTAATAATAATAATAAAAAAGGTGAAGCTCATGGTAGTCCTCATAATATAATAATAATATAATAATACATAATAATAATAATAATAAATAAATTAATAATAATAAAATTTAGAGAATAGGTTAATGATTTCTGACTACAAGAATCTTCTATCTCTTGTAGGTTTACATTCGCCTGTAATTTGCCTGACAAGATTTTAATAACCATTATACTAAACGCTTAATACATGAACAATCTTTAACTATGTCACTGAGATAAAATATGCAATGAATTATGATTGAAATATTATGAGCATCCTCTTCTGAATGAGCATGACAAACAACGCACTGGGTTCGAGGTATATAAGTATCCTCCT
>JABUQX010072055.1:0-2500 GCA_015478945.1 Trachelipus rathkii
ACAGAGAAGTCCTTGTATGTATGCCTAACATCTCTTCGGGTAGTGTCTAGGGCTTTTTATCTTATCAACTCTCTTGGTGTCAATAACTAATGCAGTCGAATTGCTGAGTCACTCTTTAGACAATCGTTATTACAAAACACACTGCTCTTCTGAACACAGACTCTCTCCTCTCTCTCTCTTCGTCTCTTCTCTCTCTTTGGTGTGTGCTGTGGTTTGTCATCTTTCTCTCTCCTCGTCTCTTCTGCTCTCGCTCGTCTTTCTCTCTCTCTTCATCTCTCGTCTCATCTCTCAAATGGACCTGCTGCTGTCTGGCATCTCTTCCATTCGCATAACCGTCCTTGTATTGCTGAAAGCCTTGCTGCGATCAAGGCCTTTTTTTACAGAATTTCACCTTTCTCTATCCAATCTTCTGACCTCAGACTTATCATTATGCCCATTCTTATATGTACTCTACTAGTAAATGTGTGGAAAATATACTACCTTTATTTTACTTTACACAAAGCTACTTTTCGACTGTAGCACACTTTCAAGAATACCGGTAAATGGGACATTCGCCTTTTAAATACTATCTGGCTTGGGAATGTTCTAGCCCAACTCCGTGGTGAATTAGTTTAGGCCGTCCGGCCTTTGCCCACGGCAAGAGATAATATATATATATATAATATATATATATAATATTATATATATTAGTTTAATATATATAATAATATAATATATATATATATATTATATTATATATATATATATATATAATATATATATATATATATTATATATATATATATATATATCATATATATTTATATATATATATATATTATATATTATATATGTATTTTGTGTATATATATATTAATAATAAATATATATATATATATAATATATTATATATACTATATATATATATATATATATATATAATTTATATATATATAAATAATATTATATATTATATATATATATATGCATATACTATATATATATATATATAATCATATATTATATATATAATATATATATTATACGGACTTATATTATATATATATAGTATATATATGTATAGTTCATATATATATATAATATATATATATATATATATATTATATATATATATATATATATATAGTATAATATTTATTAAAGTATATATATATATGTATATTAATATATATATACTTATTATGATATATAGTATGAGGTATTATATTGTATAATATATGATGATTATATATGATATATAGTATATATATAATATACTATATACTATTACTATTCCAATGGAATTGGTCGCGTGGCGTGTGCCAATGTGATGACGTGATTGTTGACGCGAGAACTTGCTTCGCACTTAATACAATATATGTACACGCCAAAAGTGCATACGTTTTGCCGGAACTTCACTGTTACCGGACTGTCTTCCAACCGTCGGAATACAAAATCACAGCCAACTTCTATAGAAAGAGGTGATAATTAGAAAAGACGCAGGAATTCTTACTCATAAGCCTGTCCCATATTCTCCAGTCCCTAAACTTAGTGCAGTGGCAGCATAAATCCATCTGTCCACCGATCTCACTGTATGTTCGATCTACTTGGCTACCAGTTGTCAGTTTACTAAGGCCGACTTAGCCGACCATTTCCAGCAGCTCCCCCACTGAAGTTTTTATACTGGAAAACATCAACCTTCGTGACCCCCTATTGGGCTACTCAATCACTTCGCCTAAGAAAAAGATCCTTGTTGATCTCTTAACACCCATTTCTATGGGATGCCTTAACACTGGACTCCCTACATATATACCTTTAGATACATATTCTTCTTTCTGCATAGATATTTTCTTTTGCTCCCATTCTCTGATGGGTCGCTTCTAATGGTCCCGCTTTGATCATTTATAAGGCAGTTAATATTACCAGATAACCATAAATGAACTTACACCGAGCCCAATGTTGAAACCCCTTTCCCAATGACGTTAATATCGAGTGGAGCTTGACGCTTTTCATCAGGCAACAACTATCCCATTTACTCCCTTCAATAAGCGGTTTCCGTTAGAATCACAGCAGCAGAAGCTTGCATTCTTCAATCTTCCCCAAGTAGGCGTTCGGCAACCCATTGATGTGCCCAAGAGTGTGCACAAGCTAACAGGGAGAAGAAAAACTCAACAGGTAATACAAACGGATTCTCACCACCATAAATTAGATTATTTTAAAAGCTTCAGCTCCCACATTTCGTCGAATCAATCTGCAAACACGAAAACAATACTTTCGAACTAATACTTCGACTGTCAACTCCACAACTCCCCTTTCTTCAGTGCAGAGATTTCTACAAAAAATATTTCGCCGCCCTAACAACTCTCCATCCACATTCGTCAACCATTATAGGCCTGATATAACCGATACAATCTCTGCTCAAGCAGCTGTTGCAGATGCATTAGATTATAGTTTTGCTAGCCACTCAAGCTTTTCTTACTCTCCTAAAGCCTTTCAAAAATTGAGAATTAACACTGCACCA
>JABUQX010072055.1:7500-12500 GCA_015478945.1 Trachelipus rathkii
TGAAATTTTTGGCGAAATTAAGTTAAAATATATAAATAATTTTTTCTAAGTCACTCTGCTAAGTTTTTTTATATTAATTATTAATTTAATTTACTTTTTTGTGGACGCACAGGTTTAAGTTTGAGATAAATGTTATAAATTACCTACAATATGACACTATGTTCTAAATTGGTGGGTGACTAAAAAATAAATAATTATGATTGTTACATTTGGAAACAAATGTAAAAAGATTGGCAACACATGGAAAAATACCTCAATCTTTAATAAAACATTTTTAACAATTAATCTAAAATATATAAATAGTATTTTTCTTCAAACTACCTACCGTTTTTTTTATAATTACTGATTAATTTGCCTTTTTTTTTGTGACCTTATAGGTTAGAGTTTGATGATAAGTGTGTATTATTACCTTAACACTTATGACTACTAGTTGTGCTAAACACCGAGGCGTGATAAAAAAAAAAATGCTGATTTTAGATGTTATGAATTTTCTGTAAAATGTTTAATGCCAGAATTCATCAAAAACAGTTCACATTCGATAAAATTTACTATTTCATTGAGTTTATTTAGTTTTCTTCTTAGCATTGAATAGCAATTAAAAATATTGTTCTCATTAAGATACAATTCGGTAGTATATATAATATATATATATATTTATTATATATGTATTATAAATATCTATATATAAATATATATATATATATATATTATTATATATATATATATAAATTATTATGATATTATATATATATCATATATATATATATAATTATATAATATATAGTATATATTTATAATATAATATATATATAACCTATATATTATATATATATAGTATATAGTATTATATATATATAATATATATAATATATTATATGATATAGTATATATAGATATTTTAATAGTAGTATATATATATATTAGTATATATATATATATATATATATTATATATATTATATAAATATATATATATATAGTATAATATATATATATATTAATATATATATAATGATATATTATATATATATACAGTATTAATATATGTATATAATATATATAATATATTATATATATATATTATAGTATATATATATATATATATATAGTATATATATAGTATATATATATATATATTATATATATATACAATGAGAGAAAGAAAAGAATGAACATGAGAAAAATACATAAATAGACAGAGTGGGAGTTGGTGTGGGAGTGGGTGTGGGTGTGGATAGGTGGGTGAGTATCTTTGTGTGTTGTGTTAAAAATGAAATGAAAATAAAATTTGCTCTTGGAAATATTAATTATATTAATAAATATTTCACTTTCACTTAATCAATTATTATTATTATTATTATTATTATTATTAATTATTATATTATTATTATTGATTATAATTATTATTATTATTATTCATTATTATTATTATATTATTTAATTTATTATTATATTATTATTTTATCTATTATTATTATTATGTATATTATTAATTTTATTTTAAATTATTATTATTGATTATTAGTTATATTGAATTAATTATCATTATTAATTGATTGTTATTATTTTATTATTATTATTATTATTATTATTATTATTATTATTATTATTATTATTATTATTATTATTATTATTATTATTATTATTATTATTATTATTATTATTATTTTATTATATTCGGATAATATTCATTAGTAAATGCAATATAGTTATATTTTTATCAAAATCAATTTTTAAAAGTCATAATGTGTCATAATAATTCATAATAACTTTTAATCATCCTAAATCGATGAACTACTCTAATACTAGAACTCTTCTACTACTACTAATTACTACTTAATTGACTTTCTAACTACTACTACTATCGTACTACTGACTTACTTACTACTACTACTTACACTTACCTACTGACTGACTACTACATGCTGCTGACTACTTAACTAGGTCATAATAAGTCACATCTTATAATGTCATTATAAGTCATGATAACTCATGTCATAATGAGTCATAATAGCTCATAATAAGTTATAGTCATAATATGTCATAATAGGTCATAACTTATAATAACTCATAATAACTCATGGCACTATATATATATATATTATATAAATATTATATATATATATACTATATAATATTATATTATATTATATCATATATTTATATTAATATATATATATATAATATATATTATATGAATAGTATATATATATATATATATATATTATAATATATTGTTTTGCCTTAAAGGTGATGAGCTGTTAAAAATTTTAACAACAGGTTTTCTATGCTTAGTCATAAAACCTGACTGCCGGTTTGTTTTCATGCTTATTCGAATAAACAAATTAGTTGCTAGCTGATTCGCTTGAAAACAAAGGTTCAGCTCACCACTTTGTAATAACCTCTTATTTAAATTAGTCTCTTGTCAAATCTCTTATCATTCATTCTGTTCAGATTTTCGTTCGTTTATGCACTCGTTCTTATGCATTTCTTTTGGCGCCATTTTGCAAATAAGTTCAATTTTTTTTTTTAAAAAAAAAGGTCCTTCAAATGAAATTTGTTTATTTTTAGTAGTAGTAGTAGTAGTAGTAGTAGTAGTAGTAGTAGTAGTAGTAGTAGTAGTAGTAGTAGTAGTAGTAGTAGTAGTAGTAGTAGTAGTCATTGATTTTAAAAATTTTCTTCAAATGATTTGTTTATTTTTAGTAGTAGTAGTAGTAGTAGTAGTAGTAGTAGTAGTAGTCACCGATTTAGGATGATTGTTTTTGGGCGTAAAAACTCACCAAAGGTTTGTAAACTTTTACATTAGAGAATTTCTGTGAATAAAGGAATTAAGAAGCTTTTTTTAAAAGCTGTTTCAGAAAATCATTTTTTTTTAAAAAAAAAATTCCAACCTTCCTATGTAACTTATACATTTTTACTTCCCTACAGCATGGGAAACAATAGTAATAGTAGTAGTATTAGTAGCCAGTAGTAGTAGCAGTAATAGTAGTAGTATTAGTAGTAGTGGTAGAAGATGTATTATTATTATTATTATTATTATTATTATTATTATTATTATTATTATTATTATTATTATTATTATTATTATTATTATTATTATTATTATTATTAATTTATTGTTGCTATTATTATTATTATTATTATTATTATTATTATTATTAGCAGAAGAAGTAATTGATTGTTGCTGCTATTATTGATTTTATCCTAAATATAACGATGATTGAAGGACTTAATATTAATATAAAAAATTAATTTAAAAAAAAAAAAAAAAAAAAATTTTTTTTTTTTTTTTTTTTTAAAAAAAAAAACAAAAAAAAATCTATTTTCAGGGTCTCGAAAATAAATTTTGCAAATTTTAATTAATAAAAGAAAAATTTGAGGCCTTTAAACCTTCGATTAACTTTATATTAAAAAAATAATTAAAAAAAAAATAAAAAAAAAAGAAGATTAATTTTTGCCGAGTTCCATTTTTACAATCATTTATCTCACTTTGCAGCTTAAAATGAAAAATCCTTTTTTTTTCCTTCTAAATTTATTATTTTAAATTTTTATTCTGTATTTTTTAATTTATTTTACATTTATTTATTTATATTTTATTTATTTATTTATCTATTTATTTTACTTTACTTATTTATTTTGACATTCCCTTCATTTTATTTATTTATTTTCATATTTGCATATGTATTTATTTATTTCGTTCTTTAAATTCAAATCAACAATGTTAAAAACTTTATTTTAATATATATATATATATACTATATATATATATATATATATATATATATATATATATCAGATATTTAATATATATTAGAATATTATTATATATATATATATATATTATATATATATATATATATATATATATATATCTGTTCTTGAATCCAAGTTTTTTGGCTTGGAGGATAGCTCAGTTGTATAGCACCGGGCATATTGTCCTCACGCGCAACATGCGGTGGTTCAATCCCAGAGAAGGCAGTTTATTCTTTACCTTCTCATTATAAGTTCTTTAACATCTTATCTAATTGCGATTATTATGCAATATTTAACATCTAACATATAAAGAACGAGAGATAGGACAGGCTGGACACCTGGTGATGTCGCCTTGACGGGAACTCGGTTGCTTTATAGGTGTTCTTGAATCCAAGTTTTTTGGCTTGGAGGATAGCTCAGTTGTATGGCACCGGGCATATTGTCCTCACGCGCAACATGCGGCGGTTCAATCCCAGAGAAGGCAGTTATTTACCTTCTCATTATAAGTTCTTTCTTTTAACATCTTATCTAATTGCGATTATTATGCACAATATTTAACATCTAAATATAAAGAACGAGGGATAGACAGGCTGGACACCTGGTGATGTCGCCCTTGACGGGAAAAACTCGGTTGCTTTATAGGTGTTCTTGAATCCAAGTTTTTTTTGGCTTGGAGGATAGCGCAGTTGTATGGCACGGGCCATATTGTTCCTCACGCGCAACATGGCGGTGGTCAATCCAGAGAAGGCAGTTTTTCTTTACCTCTCATTATAAGTTCTTTTCTTTAACATTCTTATCTAATTTGCGATTATTATGCAATATTTAAACATCTAAAATATAAAGGAACGAGGGATAGGCATTAGGGCTGGACACCGGTGGTTGATTTGTCGCCTTGACGGGAACTCGTGGCGGTTTATAGGTGTTTTGAATCCAACTTTTTTGGGCTGGAGGATAGCTCAGTTGTATGGCACCGGGATATTGTCCTCACGCGCAACATGCGTGGTTCAATCCCAGAGAAGGCAGTTTATTCTTTACCTTCTCATTATAAGTTCTTTCTTTAACATCTTATCTTAATTGGCGATTATGATGCATATATTTAACATTCCTAAAATATTAAAGAACGAGGGATAGGGACAGGCTGACACCTGGTGATGTCGCACTTGACGCGAAACTCGGTTGCTTTAAGGTGTTCTTTGAATCCAAGTTTTTTTGGCTGGAGGATAGCTCAGTTGTATGGCACCGGATAAT